>JAEIFU010001051.1:0-84041 GCA_018904235.1 Lordiphosa stackelbergi
AAGCTAAGTTCACACAGTCAAATTAATTTACACAAACTGTCATGGCGGAGTTTGACTGATTTGTGTTCGAATTTGTCTTGGTGTTCACACACACGTCAAATAAATTTTAATCGAAATTTGTCGAAATTTCGAAAGTTTCAATTGAATTTGGCTTAGTGTTCACACTCGCAAATTTGGTGTGCGGTAAATTTGTGTTTCACAGAAACCAATGTGGTATGTCGATAGCCGCCGTCGAATTATCGACTCGGTGCGATACATTTATGTCTGGCTAATGGAATTGTCCAACTGCTTAACATTTACACAAAAACTGACTTGGATAAAAATGGAAGCAAAAAAATGTATTTATTCTTTGCATAAAATCGTTGACAAAAATAAGAGGCGCAAAACAAAACGCTCATTTCAGCTGAGACCCTTCTGCGACGCCAACAAAATTCATCACACCGAAATATCTCCAAGACGTCGCCTTCTCCAATCCTTGTCCGGATTTTCCCTTTGCTCTGGCCGCATTTGTTTGTCATTAGGTTCGGAGATTTGTCCACTTTCCCGCAACTCCGCTTCCACAAACTTGCCTTCGAACTCTTCGACATTATCTACCCAATCATTTGCTCCCATAATTTTATTTGAATAATTGGTATCGGACGCATTCCAAAATTAAGTTATACCCATGCAGCCCTGACAATTTAATAACAAAACTGTATTATTTTACTTTATCTTACACCATTATGCTAATTCTTATCCAAATTAGATATCCAAACTGATTTACAAAAGTCCTAGCAATTAAAATACTCGGACAATCATCACAAGTTTGCCAAAGTTTGTTCTTACATTTGACTTGCAAGATCAAACTCGGCAAATGCGATAACAGTTTGACAAACAGTGTTCACATTGCGTTCAGACAGCACACAAACTTATCGAAAACTTGATTTGTCAAACTCGTCAAATCGGTCGTCAAACGAGTTTGACTGTAAATAAATATGGCGTTCACACACAATTCAAACTTATTTTGTCAAATTTTCGCCATATTTGACAAATTAATTTGACTGAATTATAATTATGTACTATAAATTTATAAATACACTTTGACAGTTGAAAAGATATTGATGCGAGTTTATTTCGTTTTAAAAATGGCCAAGCGACATCTACTTTGATGAAATATCCAACATTCTATTAAAATAACTTTTGAGATGTGGTGCTTTGAACAACTTTTAAACCATTTGAATTTTTTTTTTTATATTTTTTGAACCACTTTTGAAACGGTTCCCAGCAGCGAAAGACCAACCTTCATTTCTCTTTCTCAGTCTCAGCTTAGCGCCTGACGTTCAGGTTCGTTCCTCACCCTGTCTTGCATTGACCCGGTTGTATTTTGTTTGCGCCAGAGCATGGCTGATGGGTGGAAGTGAAACAGGGCTCGTCCGGTACGAGTTCGTAAAGAAGACGGTTCGAGTTGGTGACAAAGACGGTTGCAGTCTAAAGAAAAACTTGGTTCGACTGAGCAAACGTGCAGTCTAGATATTAGATGGTCGTTGTTCGAACTCTGGCGAGCGAATGACGGCTTTCTGCTCTTTTAGCCTCAGCTTCGACAAGCGTTCGGGTCGTGTACGTGTGAATAGCGAAATGTTTTCGCCCCCCTGGGAGGAACCAGAGGCCATCGCTGGTTTACAGACTTGAGACACATCGATTGACTCTTTCCGGCTGTAAAGATCGGTTCAGCGCTTTAAACGTCTCACATGCAAAGATTCATACATTGGTCGTGTTCAGCAGAATAATTGATCCCTGAGCAAGTAGCATAAAAATTAATTATAAGTAGTTTCTGCTAAACGAATTCTATTTTTAACAACGCCGCGGGCGGGGGAATTCTGAAATGGCGACGTAGACACATTTGCGATCCGTGTTATGATGAATTCTGCATATAAAAAGTTACAATTAGGTTTAATTATATTTTAGTATTTATTGTTATAACCCTGCAGGGAAAGTGTCTATTTTTTTTTTTTTTTTACAACCAGAAATGTATCGGTTGCTAAAAACTTGCAACTGGTTGCACTTCCTATCCAAATTCATGTATTGAAGTAGTCCATTTTACACAGGCATGTCATAGGCAGGTGACAATTGTCCCCAGCAGCAGCCATTTGCAACCAGTTTAATGTAAAATGGCATAGGCGGGAGAGAATCGTCCCATCTAGGAGCCATTTTCAACCAGTTTAATGACAGATGGCATTGGGGCAAGAGAATTGTCCCCTCCAGCAGCCATATTCAACCAGATTAATACCAGTTGACCCCTGTGTGTTCCTTATGACAGTCTGTTTATATCGTTGCCCCAGTATAATGGTAGTATATCGACATCTGGCGGTCAACTCACTCATTACCGATTCCTTTGCCACCAGTTCAACTACAATTTAATTACAAATTAGGATTTTAACGAGAACTTCCTTCGAAAGATAATGTTTGTTGATGCCCAACTCACCCGAAGTTAGCAATTTTGCTACCAGTTTTATTCTACATGTATTCCAACAAGGTGTATGACAGTATTTTTTTGTTACTAGTTGACAATTTCACTGCAGGTAATTTACAGCCGATACAGCGCACAAAATGCGCATGTTTTTATCGATAGCATGCCTATCGATGCACAATTACTATTGGTGGGAGCTGTATCACTAGCATACTATTTCTTTGATACATGCTTAACTTTAATTGATACCGCATCACTCGAGTTCAGCAGAAGTAATCACTGCAAATTTATACTTGATCAGGGAGCAAGTTGTTCTGCTGAACCAGACCATTCTCTTTGTAAAGTGATCAAAAATTCAGAGTAAGCCCCTGAGCCTAACGAAACTGCAGTTTGGTTTAATCCATAAACCGTTTTATGAACCGAACTGATGAAAAGCAGGCTTATTTTGAAAGTGGTTTGCATACCTGATTTCAAACCTTTTTTATGTTTCCAGTTCCGACCAATTTGATATGTTTTTGCTCTTTGAACACTTTGAAATCGACCAATCTAGCCAGAGTCTGAAACTGTAATCTACTCCGAGTACGGAAATCCAAACAGGGCGGTTTAAGAAGGTGTGAAGAACATCAATGTAGAAAATTAAAAGGGTTTCCTTACTGAAATGCCTATCTCTAAGACAGAGTTCCCCAGAAATAGCCCCTGGGACTGGAACATACTCGCCATTTTACACCGAATGCTTGCCAAAGTCATGCTTCACTGTGTGTGAGAGACAGTCATATTTTCTAGCTCTCTTCTTGGGGGAACCCTAATCTAAAAGAGGCAGAGAGAGCGAAGAATAAAGCGCAGTTCTGATAGATCGCAAGAACGAAATCTGGAAAAGCAACTAGTAAAGTCAATGGCTATAAAGAGCATGGGGAGTCCCCATGCGTACTTTCGATTGAGCTGTGGGTGCTGAAAATGATTACCCCACGTTAAGTGCTTGACGCAGATCGAGCCCCAATTGGAAGCATCGTTGTGGAAGTTTGTCAAGCTGAAAGTTGCTCTTCCCGATAACCCAGTAAGGACAGTTCTGTTCTCTAGTGTAAGTGTTAGTGTAAGAGTCTTTAATCCTGCGTTTGCTAAGGTAGTTGGCGGCTTCCTAATGACGACCAATTACGCTTGCCCCTGACTGCAGTGATCGCTCGGAATGAGCTTTTCATACCTAGTTCCCTTCTCCTACTGTGACAGCGATCTTAAATTTATTCGTGTAGAAAAGTCTGGATCCACTTGGACAAAGTAAAAAATGGTCCTCAGTATCCATACTATCGACTCTGCTGATCATTTTTTGTTCACCAAAAATATCCGAGTTCAAAAGAATGTGCTAAAAACCATTGGAAAAGCACTTGGTATAAGTACAAGGATATAGGAAGATCGGAAGGAAGATTATTAATCCTGGAGACAAAAGCTACGTTATGGGTGAAGCAGGAATGAACGAAATTATGGGGAAAAACTGTGGTCGTAGCTTTCACTGGACCAGTAGAGGCAGCATTCTTCCTCAAAGTGGAATTGGATATTTCCATTCTCTACAACAACAAATTCGCCAACAGCTTATAAATTAAAACCAATTGAAGTTTTCCGAAAAACTTATTGTTTTTTTTTGTTAACTGCAGGTGTTTCAATGTAGCCAGTGTCCACTATAATCTACAGGCTCCCCCTAAAAATGACTGCGAAACACCCCTTCAGCCATCACAACAACAACAACAGCAGCAACATCGCCACGACACGACGTTGACGCTTGCTTATACAACTGAGCTCCCCCTCCCACTCTTTCTGCCACCCGCACCCACAACCCCTCAACAGTTACTCCAGAGCCAAGCGACGTCGACGTCATCTCTATTGAATTACACACACACACACACACTCTCGTAGATATCTACAAAGTACGCACATATATTTATGATCAACAACACAAACAACAACAAGCACAACAAGCAACATATGTATTTAAGAATGTATTTTGGACATTTAGTCTCACCTCTTGGGCATTTCGGGTGATGACTCCACAGCCGCTGTTGAAGCTGCTGACGCCGCCGCAGCCGTTGCTGGCGGAGGAGTCTCTGTCTCCTTGCGGCGACGCTTGTTGTCTTTGGAGACAACCATTTTTACTGGCTACTGCGAATTTTTCGCGCCTCTTTCTCACACTCTTCGCGCGCCTTTCGGGAGATCCGTGTGCGGAGTTGGATTAACTTATGGACGCGTTCAAAAAAACTTTAGTCTCTGTAGTCACTCATTTACATAAACGCAATTGCCAATTTTTTTCCCGTATATATATGTATTTATACGTACATACATACATATGTATGTACATATATATGTATATCTACAGCAAACAGTGATTTTTTTGTTGGTGCCTTTGCAGCACCACCAGCACGCAATTGATATCGCATTTTCGCTTCATAATTTCAGCACAATTGTTACACTTAAATAGAGATTATTGTCTCGGTGATGTAATTATTAATTACAATTTACACTTCACAAACTGCAAAGGCAGTTGAATTCATTTTCTTGCTGGAGATTCGCTTCGCACATAGTTTTTTTCATTTGCTCTCTTCCTCTTCGACCGCTTTTTGTGTCATGGCGGACTAGAGATGGCTTATATATCGTTAGCTGTGCAATGAGTACTCGGGCATTTTTTGGTAAAGCAAATGCGGCCTCACTCAAATTGATATCGATAGGCGAATAAGGTCACACTGTGAGTTGACAGAATTTAATTTAATTTTATTAAATTAAAGACAAAACAACAGTCGACAAAGTATAATGGGCGAAGGAGCTGGCAATTGGTGTCTGATTGAAAGCGACCCGGGTGTTTTCACCGAGCTGATTCGCGAATTTGGTAAGTGGCGCGCTTTTTATGCCCGGTGACGCTGACGTCGGCAGAGGCAGAGCTTTATAAAAAATGCATAAATAATTTTTATGTTCTGTTGCCCAGGCTGCGATGGCGCCCAGGTGGAGGAGATCTGGAGTCTGGACAGTGAATCGTTCAAGAATCTAGAACCCATCCACGGACTGATCTTCCTCTTCAAGTGGGTGCAGGAAGATGAGCCAGCCGGCAAAGTGGTCCTGGACAAGGATAACATCTTCTTTGCCAAGCAGGTGATCAACAATGCCTGCGCCACCCAGGCCATACTCAGTCTGCTGATGAATCTGGATCATGAGGATATCAAACTGGGCGACACTCTGACCCAATTCAAGGAGTTTTGTCAATGCTTTGATCCCTACAACAAGGGTCTGACTCTGAGCAATGCCTCCCAGATACGCACCGTACACAACTCGTTTGCCCGCCAGACGCTCTTCGAGTTGGACATGAAAAATCAGAACAAAGACGAGGATGTTTATCATTTTGTGGGCTACATGCCCATAGGCGGACGTCTCTATGAGCTGGATGGCCTGCGCGAGGGACCCATTGATCTGGGCGAAATTAAGCCCGAACAGAATTGGATTGATGTGGTGCGTCCCATCATTGAGAAGCGCATGCAAAGGTACAGTGATGGTGAAATCCATTTTAATTTGATGGCCTTGATCTCGGATCGTCAGCGTTTCTATGAGCAGCAAATAGACAAACTCCTAAATCCCGCTGCCAATGCCATGGACACGGAAGAGGATCGTCAGACTGAAATCCAGAGCCTGCGCTCGTACATACAATACGAAGTGGACAAAAAGAAACGATACAAAGTGGAGAATGTCAGGCGCAAACACAACTACTTGCCCTTCATTGTGGAGCTATTGAAAATGCTGGGCGAGACGGGCCTACTGATGCCCATCTATGAGAAGGCCAAACAAAGGGCGTTGGATCGTGAACAGGCGCAACGCAAAAAGGAATCCAACTAAAGCAATTCCACTTGAAAAGAAAGCAAAACCTAAAGTTATATCGCTCTAGTTAGGAGAAACTGCCTTGTATTGTACTTTACCTTTTTTTACTCTGCCAGTTAAACTATCAACCGTATCAACGTATCCATTGTCGCGCCTGTTACATTAAAAATCTAGTGAGAAGTTTGAATAATGAAAGTAAAACAAATAAAGATTTCCTCCACACACACACACACACGCCCACTCGCAGAATAAAGAAAGCATTTTGGCTCGTATATAATATATTTTTTGGTTTGGTTTGGTATATATATCATTTACAATTGCTATTTGATTTAGTTTTCCAGATTTTTTTTAATTTTATGCTGTTTTTCTTTTGTTTGTTTGCTTTTGTGAGATAACCTTGCAGCGGGACAATTCGCTTTATTTCTTACAAAGTAGATTTTAAATGTTATTAGGATATTTTTGTTCAATGCCAGCTAAGAGATTCAAACTTTTTTCTTTTCCTGACTGAAAAACCCAGGTGACAATCCAGAGCCAAAGCTTTGGAGAATTGATCTCCTTCATTGTACCTTCTCTTTTTGAAAAACTTCGTTCATGGGCTGCGAGAAGTCTAAAAATCGGCAGTCCAATTCATTATAACTTGCTGGGCCCGAACTCCTGAAATTTTGGGTTCTAGTTTACAGTGACTTCTTCTAAGCATCGTGAAAATATACTTGGTATATAAATCAGGGCTGCAAACCTCCTAAAAATCGGGAGGGGTTCACTCCGGGGTTCGAACCCTTGAAACTTTTTGGGTTCGGGTTCGAACCGGGGTTCAGGCTTGTTTTGTTTTCGCTGACTCAAAAAAAATGTATGTTAACTGGAAAAACCTTTAACATTTCATACATATTTGGAAGTTCAGAGTCTTGATATTCGGAATAAAATATTTGAGCTCAGTAATAGTTATTTTAAGGGATATTTTACTTTAAAATCAAAGTAAATTTTGAACAATTTTTAAGAAAGTGACTAGAAAAGTTCGACCTAATTACACAGGTTTACAAGCTTTTGCAACAGAGAAGATAGCAAACTTTCCATATGTATATTTGGTCGCTAAACTCAAATCAAAAAACTTGGGACAAATCGATTTTGTCAAAAAATAACCACATTCCATATTAAAATCCAACAATTTTTATGTTATGAGCAAAATAAAAACTTTGTGTTTGGGTTTTCTGTAACGTCATTCAATTCAGCTAACATGAAAACAAATTTCGTTAGAAAAGGTTACTTAATGTGGTCACACGATTCACAAATGTAAACAAACCTCTCGTAACACACGTTTAGCAAATATACGAAACCCGACGGCTGGAAATGACATCGGACAAATCTCTCATATTCTTATTTTTAAAAAAGTTTTTTCTTAAACTTTTTTTTATGTCATATTTTTCGAAGTTCTATAAAACTTTCTGTTTATTAGACAATTTTTCTAAATATCAGGGCAAATTGAAAAAAGGCGAGTTCTTTAAATTCATGCCACATTTTTTTTAGTGTGCATTCAGATATATTGGAAAATGGCAAAGTTAACAATTAAAGCATCTAGAAAAATTTTTATAATTTTTGAACCGAACCCATTTTTGACTATTCTTTGCTCCGGTTCAGGTTCAGGTTCGAGCGGATAAAAATTAACCTGCTCCGGTTCGGGTTCGGTTCGGACTTCCCAAAAATCCTGGAGTCTCCGACTCCGGTTTGCAGCCCTGATATAAATCGCATACAAAATTTTTCACTAATTAATCATTTGAAATTGCCAAAATAAAGAAAGCAAAAGAACGAACGACTAATAAAACAAATGGTATGACCGCCCACTGCTCCACGTGTTGAACTTTAATTGAATTGAACTGGAAAACGATATGTTTTTATCATTCATGCTCCCATTTTCACTTTTGCAATTCAATTGCGATTTCAAATCGGTTTTTCGAACAAATTTGGGCTCGAAATCGTAAATTTTTTACCAAATCGAAAACATTTATAGCTCAATTATTTCTATAGAACAGATTTGTTCACAAAAAGAAAAAACAGTTCTTTATTATAAATCTCAACTCGGTCTAAAATTTTAATATTTTTTTTTTTTTATTTAAAATTTTTTTTAATTTATTCTTTCGATCCCATAACGGTACATTGGTTTTGAGTAAACATTCTTTTTTTTATCTTTGTTGTTCACTTCTATTGCACTTACCGCCTAATCTCTGGTGCAGTGATATAAATACATACGAGCCATCCCATGTTTCTCATAGAAAATTGATATATGTGCAATTTAAGTTATTCGACTTTTATACGTCAACATAAATGGCACTTACAGTGACAAAAATATTGAACAGGCAATATTATTAACATAACAATCAAGTGAATTTCAAGTAATAAAATTTTATTTTAGCTAAAAAGGTCCCTTACAAAAGAACTATCCCTTGAACAGCAGACCAAAATCAAAACCATGCATGAAGCTTATTTAAAAATAAGTGTAAACGCAGTTTAATGAACAGCCGTCGTAACACAGCAACCAAACTTTTTGAATAGTACTCAAAAAATATTGCCAAACTCAGCGATTCCAAAGGTGGATGAGAGTACCAAGGAACACATAAGGACTCTAGCAGCAATAAATTGATGAGCTGCGCTTAAATTAAGTCGGAGCTAAGTCTACCAATATGTCGACAACGCATGCAGCAAATTTGCCGACAGGAGTTGCATCTTCAGAATCAGTCCAAGGTACCTAAGCCGCGCCACAAGCAACATTACAAGAATGCGCAAATGGCCATTTATGAAAAGAATAAGTTTGGGACGAAGAAATCGAATCCTTCATATTAAGAGATAAAAATAGTTTAACCTAGAGGGCCCAGATGGAATTGTAGAGACATGCGACATCCCCCTCCGACCTGTTACAAGCGCAACCATGGTGAAGAGTCTCTCATGGTATAGGCTTTCTTTTAGTGTTAAAGGTATCAATGCGCAAATTTTTTTTTTAAGCTGGAAAGTAAGCTTATACAATCGCGGAAGAGTTCCAATTGATTTTTTAGCAAGAAAAAGTTTTCATACACGTTCATATTTCAGGTCCCATAATATTCCGCTGTTACAGTGGCCGATATTACTCTCTAATTCCAATTGAGGATCTGTAGGGCATCATTTCTGCCACAAAATTCGGCGCTGTGAAGGAGTCCGACACTTTGATGCAGCTTTAAGAAGCAATTGTGAAGGTTTGGGAATAATTTTTCAGTGTTTTTACAAAACTTGGCTAATTCAATGCTATTTATTAATGATATCACTAGACTACATTTAGAGTTAAGTTTCCATTTAAAATATAAAAATACACACCTAAAAATTTGCACATATCTTTCTATTAAGATTCGTATAACTGATATCGAAAGTTAAGCTTGTTTGGAAAATGGGTTGTAAAACATATCCAAAACTTTTGAATAGGAAAGTTTCTAACCAAATTCGTTAGGTAGAACTTATCTACTTATTCCAAGCGTGTGAAAGTGCTAAAGTCTTCATCTATGAAGCCTTCTAAGTTTTAGGTGTCTTGTTGTTCACAGGTCGGTAGCCTATACATTTTACCTGTGATGCTATTTCTAAGCATACGATTTAAGGAATCAAGGAAGGCTACTTATACGGGTGGTCCATCTAGTGTTTGGAATTTGAACTATTCATAATTTGATTTTAAAACTTCAAATGTCATCGGACTAATAGCCTCGACCGAAAAAACATTGGCCAGTCAGCCGTGGTAGTCATTTGACCGAAATTGTTTCTTCATAAATAAACACGAACCAACCTTTTGTTAACCCTTGAAAAATATCGCACATAACTTAAATTCCAACTTTTACCCAAATGGACCTCCTGTATTTTATATTTATATGAGCCCACCTATAATGGTCAGAAATCATAAGAATTACTTATCTAGGTAAAAGATATTTTCGCCACTTCTTGCTGTTAATGGAAGCAAACCGAAAATCACATCCGGTTAAGTATAGATCAGTAGAAGTAGACTAGTACCAATTCGAAACTATCCAAAAACTAGCTCATCGAAAATGTACGATTTATCAAAACTTGAATAATTTTTTTTTTAGGGTAACATTCCAGATATCGATATAGATAGATTCAATTTTTACTGCCGAAGTATAAAAGTGCTGAAGAAGAAAGAGAATTGATCAGCCTGCAAGGCCACTGTATGCTCAACAGTTTTGATGCAATAAGAAGGATTTCTGCGAATTTGGGTAAGAAATTAGATTATTTATTATAGGAAGTTGAGAATTAATCATTTCCAACTCAAGAAGTGCTTATATCTGATCAGCATCAAGAGCCAAGTCGAGAGCAGCCCTGTCCATTCGTCTGTCCGTCTGTATGAACACCGTCTTTTCCTTAAGGAACACAACTTTTGCTATATATAATATTTGGGGCAAGCTTGCGCTCTCTGCCAACATAATGTTAATATGTTAACATTAATGTTAAGGCTTTGTTAATTAACATAAGAGAAGGCTATTTAACATTTATTCCCCTGAGCTATATTGAAGTCGGGGGAGATCGAGTTTAACTAACACTCAAGTATTTCTGTCCGAACCTGAACCCGAAACGGAGGTCAAACAAATCAGAAAGGGTACGGTTCAAAAATATGTTTCTACTAAATTTTCTATTTAGTATTTATAAATTTCCAATAGACGTTAATGCACTCGTGCAGATTTTTGTAAGTTTAAACATTCGTACATATTTAGAAAGTGCTTAGAAAACCGATCTCACATTTTAAATTTAATCCCATCTGAATCTTGTTATCCAAGAACCCAAATATTTTTGACTTAGAAAAAAATATGTGGCTTGCAAATAAACGTATTGCTGAATTGTATAATCGTAAAAAGGAACTAATTAATAAAAGCCTCAATGATTCTGTACCATGTTCATCTTCTTTCTTTTCTCGGAATTTAAAGATTGATTCAAATTTCTTATGTATTAAAGGCTTTGAAAAACTATCATTGTAAAGAACTTAAAATATCTAATTTCTTGTATAAACTCTTCCTGAGGCACAAGTACCCAGCCAAAGAGCCAGAATTAATAAAAGTTTACTGAAATACTCTAATATTATACAGAAAATATCAAGACTCTCAACTTTCATTAGGGCACGCGCATACTTGCATCTGAAAGACAAGCGTGATGGGTTGACCATGATATTTAAGTAGGGCATGGGTATTTGTCAAGGTCACCCTTAAATTATGCCGTCAGTTCCCTAGATGAAAATTTAGTAATTTCAATTTAATTCGATTACCCAACAGGTTCGAACCTCAACCTTGTAGACCTTACCCGCCCGTGAACCCGAACCCAAACATTTCAGAGGTTCCGATTAATAGGAGGTTTGCAGCCCTGTTTATTTATCCATTTAAAGATGACTTGTCACTTAGGCGTCTATCCTATTAGCTGTTCATTTTTCTCAGCTGATATTATCTAAGCTGCAAGGTTACCTAATCTTCGTCACTCCGAAGTTAACTTTTCACTATCTTTTTTTGCATTTTTCTTGTAGTTTTTTTTTTCTTAATTTTCTTTTCGATTTTGTATATATATTGTATATAGGAATATTTAGTTGTTTTGTCTGTTGTTGTTTATATAGAGCATAAAAATTTGTCTCTTTGCTTATCAACTAGATTTCTATTTCTACTATATCATATAATATGCGTATGTTTAGGGAACTTTCTTCATTATGTTGGGAGGTCTTTGATTTAGTTGAATTTTGTTCTTTATTTTTTTTTTTTTGGTTGGTGTTTGCTCTTAGAGGCTAAGTATAATGATGCTGGCTGCTGGCTTGCTTGCTTGGAGGGGGGCAAAACAGTGGAGAATTGTTGATTTTTTTTGTTTAGAAACCTAAGGATCTAGCCAAGCGCTACTGAAAATATATATTTATATATGCGTGTGTGTCCTATATGTATTTGGTGTATATGGTTACGATGCATATAAATATGTATGTATGTATGTTATGTTGTTGGTGACTTACAACTAATTTCTGGTTTTTTCTTTTTGCTGCTTGTGTTTCGCTAAATTGAATTTGATTCTCATTTTATTCATATTTAACATTTAGGCTAATTTTAACTAATGTCTGGTAGGGGAGGGGGATTTAGCACTTAGTTTTCCATAATAATTTTTTCCTTTGCATAATTTTGCTTAACAATTTTCTTGCTTTTGAAGACACAACAGTTACTGGTCCAGTTCCAGGAAGAATATATGTATGTATTTTTATTTATAATTATATGTATGTATGTATGTGCGTTAGCTTGTGTGTGTTTTTGTGTAAACATGTACAGTTTCTCAAATAGTAGTTGTAGTGGCTTTTACCGTTGTGGGGCGTAACTGTACTGCAAGCTGGTATGCGTCAAATCATTGCATACTTCGTTGCGCTGCACTGAAGCTGCACTGAGAGCAGCAAATGCATGAAGTGGGCGTGTAGAATTGGCCAGTGGATGCTGTGGTTGTTGTTGTTGTTGCTGCTGCTGTGGATGATGTTGCGGATGTGGATGCGGATGCTGTGCTGCCTCATAGGCAGTTAGATTAATATCAATGCTAGGAGCTGAAATGTAGAAAATATTGAGATTTGATTACTAAAACAATCAATAAGCATTTTAAGAGAGATGTTCAGCGATGGTTAAGGGCCCAAATTATGGAATGATCTTATCTGGGCTGCTTAGCCGATATCTTTGTTAACTATCGACCGATCAACAACATCTACCCATCCGTAGCTTTAAGACCTTCTCAAAATTTTATACACTTCGATGAGAGTTTACTTAAATGCTGAATTTGTTCAGTCTACTCATATTTTAAAGTTCTCTTAACTGTTTGCTAGTGTGCGAAAACACAAGGGATTAACCCGATACTAATCCAAACCGAACCGAATCGCTAATTTGTGCTTGTAAACTGAACCAAAAACCACAAAATAATACAAAATTTTGAATCTGGAAATCCAATTAATACGCAGCATTTAAAAAATAAAGGCGAAAGGTCAAAATTATTATCTGAGATAAGCGGTGAACACCAAAATATATAGCTAAAGTGTTTTCATATCCAAAAATTTTCATATATGAAAAATAATGACGAAGCCAGATACCAGGTTACCAAAAATACTAGAGTGTTGCGTTCGGCGTGCCCCGAAGCAAAGTTAACCCTGTATAAAGTTCCTATATCTTTGAACTCCTTTATTATTAATATATTCATAGTGGTATAGAAACAATAATATAAATTATTAGTTCAACTTTTTTGGACAGAAACTAGCAAAAAAGGAAATATTGCCAAATCTGAAGCAATTGATTTGAGACATGCAAAATTTGTTTCTCTACCTATAGTCTCTGACAACGCGTATACAGAGGAACAGTTTTCTGCTAAAAGATGAGAGGAATTTTCCAAATCTGAAACCAACTCGGTGGGTACATATACACCCACCATACATGCCAAAATTGTGGCTCTATCTGACAGTCTCTGAATCGGCGTTCATACAACACAACGGCAACGCGCAATAATATACTTATGGGTCGGATGGCTGTTACTACATGTCAGTCCCCTTTTTCCCTTAGGGGAAAAATAGCAGTGCCTGGCAAACGATCATGGAATAGCTCTTTATTCAAGCTCATCAGATTTAACGCATATGAAAATTCTAGAACAAATCAACTGCGCAGCCATGAGGAGGTTTGAATTTCGGTTCAATCAAAGTCTAAAGAGCAATCTATAAAACTCTACGCTACAGCCTAAATGATGCTAACTACTTACACGACGATTTCAAAATCTGGCAGATATCGCTAATATGCAAAGCACGAACAGAAATGTTGCAACTAAAATTTATGCCATTTAAGCACACCTGAATGACACTTTTCATTTTGTTGCAATATGCCCCGTTTTGAAGGAAATCAGAAAGCTACACCTAAACAGATCACAACTGACACATCAGGAAACCATAAACATTTTAAATGGATCGAATTGGACTGCACTCGCGAACTATATAAAACATGCACTAAACTATAGGAGACAGATACAAACTGAAACTTTTTAAACATATCCACATACAATCACAAAATTTACAATTTACAAAACATTCACTATTAGTTGATAGTTTAAATATCAATATTAGCTGACGGCAAATAAGATTATATACAATAAGAATAGTAATAAATTGTAACACCAAACCACTACTCCATGGTATAAGGCGAACGATCTGGTATCTGGGGACGACCCGGGCAGCCAGGTGTATTAACCGAAGTAGCACTGGATAAGTGTAAGGTGATCGACAGACGGTTCAAAACCAAGTAGATTAAAACTCGTCTACTTTATTTTTAGTTCAATTATGTTAAATTAAAAGCAATATGTTGTAATAGGGCATTCTAAACTAAAAAATAAAGACACCACTACTACTACTATAGCTAAAGTGGGCAGAAACTACAACAATTTGCATGTATTGAGCGGTTTTTGTTTGTTCACTATGCATAGATCCACACTAGAGATACACTAGAGGCAGTCCAAAAATGTTTTAAATATATTTAGCGTTAGTGACAAGGAACCACTTAAGATGCGTTGTGTGTACCCATCCCACTAGACCAGTGATGCACAAAATGCCAAATGCCTATCCTATGGGATATGAACGCATAATTCTTCCGTCGTCGCAGCCGACACACACATAGAGAGAGATAGATAGAGAATACGTGTGCTCGGCGGCTTGCTCTCTCACGTCGCCAGATTCCGGCTATTTCTTTTCTCACGAGGCATTTGTTTGTTTGCTTGTTGCTCATGTTTGTCGTCATGACGTGTTTCGCTGCTACGCTTGGTAGTGTGTATTTGGGCACCACTGCACTAGACCAACGCAAATAACTTACATAAATACATGTTGAGCCTTAAAATCACACCGTTAGTTAAGTTACATTTAAGGACGAACTATTTAGAATAAAGCAACATCTCTTGCGTGCTCATTTAAGGTGTATGATTCTATACAATGTCTCCAATGCTTAGGGTATTTGTAGCTAACTAAACTGCGGTTTTGGTTGGATTCAGTGGTTCACCCTGAATTCATTATTATATATTTAATGAAGGCGAGTTACCGTTTTCAAGTTCGAAATAATTTGATTTCTAAAGTAAATGGGTGACTCCTTGCACACTGTGGAAACTGAATTCCTACACAGAGGGAAAAAACGTGTTTAGAAAATAAGTTGCCTTCAACTTAAAACGAGAACAGAATGTTCTCAAAATTTTTGAGAACGAATGTTCTAAATGTCCTCGAAATGAGTAAAGTTGTTCTCAATCGGATAATATTTGCTTTGAACAACAACAAAACCGGGTTTCAAGAGAGAGATATACAAGAGAGAGAGAGCAAGTCAAGACCGAACAACTTTTCTCCGTTTTTCTGAAAATCTTAAATGAAACGAGGCAGGTGGGGGTCGATCGCTGAAGCGATGTTTCTGATTCCTATGCATATGGGTGGAGGGAGAAATGCAGCAGGCGCACATATCCAAGGAGTCTTCTTGCCTCCCTTCACTTCCAATCAAAAGAGGTATATCCCCGTTCCCTATTCCACCCACCCAATTGTAGGGAATCCGGCCACACCTGGTCCAAGTGCAATCCAATTCTTTTCCCCGTTTGGTTTTTAAAATGTTCTTGAAATCGGACCAAGATTAATTCAAACCATGTTCTCAGAAATGGAACAATATCAACTCGATTTGAGTTTTTGCGGTCTCAAAAAATTGTTTTTGAAGTGAGAACATTGCACTACATGTGAGAAAACACGTTCATGCATACTTTTTGATAACGTTTGTGCTCATTTTGAGCTCAATGTTATCGGTTTTTTCCCTCTCGGTAGAAAACATTTGATTATCTTTAAAATCCTTAGGTAAGTGCTCTTTACAAACGCTAAATATCGTACAGAATATGGAGATCGTCGTCCCGTAGAGCAAATGGGATACTCACACAAATCAATTGGCAAATTTTCAAGAAAAAATGTGGCCTAATAACAGGTATTTTAAGGGGTCGGGTATAACAAAGGGAGCTACATCGATCCGGCATCGCTAAGGATTGTTTCGGCCTATAAGTAGTCTCCCTTGTATAGGTTCCATCAGCACAACTTAATTTAACCTAAGGGCGCGAGCACACATGCGGCTGAAAGATGAACTGACGAGAGAACTGAACCGAACCGTGTTTTCTTTATGGTTTTCGGTTCGCTTCGTCGTTTTCAAAAGGATGCTGTTTCGGTTTATCAGCTGAAATAGCGGTTCGGTAACGGTTTGTTTCTTTTCGGTTCAGAACCGGTTTGGATCCCTGTTTAAAACTTCAACAGTTGAATAATTTATAAGGTTCAGTTCATCATAGTCAGGAGACTCAAAAGGTTCAGGACTGAGAGGTCTAGCTCTGGACTTATTCCCAGCTTTGCTTGAATGTCAAAATGTAAGTTGAACTCAACCCACAAACCAATTTTGAAGACTCAGAATCAACGAGATTTTGATCCGTCCTCTTCAGTCTTTGAAAACATTTAAAAAATGCATTGAAGAAATTTTCTCAAATCCCGTCTTAGTTCTTACTTTCACCACATACGGAAATAATAAAATTTTATCAGTCCGCAGCCACCCTAGTTTCATACCTGCCGCATGCAAGCGATTATACAGATTCTTGCGTTTCTTCTTCAAAAGAGTATCCAAATTGTAGCTCTCCAGGCCAGCTCTGCAATATAAATAAAGTAAATGTTTAATCTCTTTCCCTCTCTCCCAATATCTTCAGTAATTACTTTTCCGTTCGTCCAGGACTCAATAGATCTTTAAAGGCCACATAGATCTTGTTTAATGTCAAATTGGATAGCCCCTGGCCCAAATATCGTACAAATTTAAGTTGTTCACATTTGGATAAAGCGCTCTCGTGGAAGTCCAAAAAGGGTCGATGATCGGATATCTGATATTCCTGTGGCAAAAGAATAGAAGAAAAAAGCATAGGGTGGATATGTTAGCAAAGATCTTCTCTGAAACAATGGGCAAGAGTTTTGTTCCACTTTGTAATTTTGTTCATTTGCCAATCTCTCTCAATCTCTATATATTTGTACAGTTAGCCAATTATGGACTAGAACAAAGCTCCGCTGGCCTACACTTAAAGGGATTCCCGTGTTGGATTTCACATTGGTCGATCCACTTTTGCTCACATTGCAAAACTTGATGAAGTTCTCGATGAGTATGTACTTTTCATAATTGCTCAGACATTGCTGGCTACTACTCTGAATACCGAACTGTTTCAATAGCTCCTGCTTCTTGGGCGGCAGCCGGCTAATGTGTGTGCACACCCCATCCTCGATTCGATGAATCTCATGTACATCGAAATTCTCATAGATCATCAGTTGCTCGAGTGCACGTGGCGGTGGACCTAGATTGGGCAATGGAGGTGGCGGCAAGAGTGTAGATGGTGGTATTGGTGGCGGTGCCGAAACGGGAGACGGAGCCACACAGCCGTACCGTGGATCCAAAGATAATTGCTGCGTGGGCGCTGTAACATAACTGTTAACATTAACATTGTTGTTGGCGGTGTTGCTGCTGTTACAGTTGCTGTTGCTGGCAGTTTGGGAATTGGAGTTGCTATTGCTGTTGTTGCTGTTGCTGTTACTGCTGTTGGTGCTGGCGCTGGCAAACTCCAGAGAGCCATCATTGGCGGCTGCCATATTCTTGAGGTCTACAAGGAGAGAATTGCATTTAAAGATTTGCTCCATTATTGGCCCCATTATTAAGTGGGTGAGAAGGAGAGATTGCTGTTGTCGAATCGGGTTATAAAGCTCATAAAATGTTCTAATAGGTCAAAAAATATACCTAGACGATTAGTACCTGAAAGAAATTGTGAGAAGCTTGGCAGAGACATCAAATATCCGCTTAATTTTTGATACACTAACTTACAAAATTCCATATGGACCAGCTCAAGTAAGGAAAGGTGTACTAAAACACCATACACGTGTAGGTTACATTAGGATAAGCTAGGTTTGACCTCATTTTAATCAGGCCTGCAAACCCTGCAAATATTTAGTCGCGGCTTTCTTAGTATAGTATTTATCCTATGTATATACTCTCAGTGGAAGTGGGGCTAATCCCCCTATCTCATTCTCTATAGTCATTGTCATCCAATCCGGCCGGTTCCGACAGATCTGTATAAAGACTTCGGTTAAAGTTTGGTCAAGATAGCTTTAAAACTGTCTGGGGACAGACGAACATGGCGCTGATCAAGAACTTATGTACTTTATGCACAATTTTAAATATATCCTCTGCAAGGGTATAAAAATAAGATGATAGGGGTCTTTCGGATAAGTTAATGAAATGGCTCTAGCTAGTTGTTTCGGTTTCATGCGAGCTAGCTCTAGTTGTTCACACTAAGCTTGGATTGAGCAAGGTGGATAACATGTAAAATTAAGATCAGGAACTTGGTCTATACAGCTTTGGACAAAATTGATCAGACCAAGCGATGTTCACAAAAATGGTTCTATATATATTTGGTAGTGGCACAAGTAAACGATAGCGATCTTTCAAAATTGACCTATCTTTCTTACCTTTCTTCTTTATAGGAGTCTTAACCATCGAACCGAACTTCACGACATTTTCACAGTATAAGCTTAGTATTCAGATAAACTAAATCTTTCGGGAACAAAATTGACAGCTTCGTAGGGTCCAGTGTGACTGTTCAACGCCAAAATACCACCCTTCAACAGCGAAATACCACCAAATGTAAATCGATCACACTGCCTTGTAAGCGGTGTTTTGGTCAAGTGTTTTATAAATTTTCCGGAGGATTGAAGGAATGCAGAAGTTATGAGCAATATGAAAACGTTGAAGACGAGGCACTGCCAAAATCAACGAATTGGTCGATTGACAGTCGGAGACCTTACTGACCATTTTGGAATATCGGAAGGATCAGTGTTAACCATTTTGAGTGACCATTTGCGCCTTAGAAAAGTGAAATCTCTTCAAAAACCATCTCACACTGCACTCGTAATTCGTGATCATTTCGTCAAAGACTCGACCCATATCATCCCGCAACCACCGTATTCGCCTGACTAAGCTCCATGTGACTTCTGGCTATTCACAAAACTCAAGATACCGCTCCGTTGACTCTGTTTGGAATCGATAGAAACCGAAACGAAAAAGAAATAGAAGGCTATAACAGAAGAGAAACGTTGACACAACCAATTATTACAAATAGATTACTAATACGTTACTTGCCATCGTAGAATATACAATCTGCATTACTTTGCATGGCCGAAACGGGCTGCGCACAGCCCATTCAGTAATAAGTGTACAGAGCCAAACTTCACGGACTCCCATTACGATCGTACTTATTTTTAAAATGTAATGCGATGTTCGCAGTCTGTTTGTTTTCGATTACTATTCTCTGGCGAAAGTGATGTACTCGCAGGCGTAATGCATATTTTCCACAGAACACGTTGAGCTCTGCGCCGCTCGTAAGTGTATTGTCAGTGATGAAATGAATTTATAAAAATAAATAAAGACTATGACGAGCTGAGTCGATTGAGCTTTGTCCGTCCGACTGTGCTTTGAATAGTCTTCTTTTGACTGCACGCTGATAATTTGTTGGAACCGCCCGTATCGGAAGACTACTTCTTGTAGCTAACATAGGAACAATCGGTCGGAAAATCGGTTTTCAATATTAGCGTTCTTAAACTCGGGCATTTTTAATATTCTATGTTTTGAAACTGAACTGCTTCTTCAAATGTATTAAAACTTCGACACAGACAAGGTTAACGTTTCTATGGAGTTGATTTTTCTTTCGATATTGAAAAAGATTCATTTCAATATTCATATTTTGTTGTAATAAACATCGGTAGTACTGATATTTTTGTTATTCTTAATAAATACGCACTTCATTTCAAAACAGGTTTTGAGGTAAAGGTGTCATTTGACTATTTTTAAAAACTACAATCTGATTGCGTTCAAAATCTAAAGATCGTTGCTTCAAAACACGGAAAAATATTGATTTGGGAACGATTTTGCTTCTTCCAGATAGCTGCTATGTGTCAGTTACTTATTAGTTTTTGTCGATGTGCTCCTGACTAATGGCCCCCAACAAAGCTCTTTACCCCTATTACAAAAGCCAGGAATTTTTGTGGGTTCTAAGTTACTGATACTGCTTGGGTGTAGAATGTTTTATGTCCCAAATCCCAATGTGTCAGAATTAACTATTAGGCTGAAGCCTTCACACTTTCAACAACATGAGACATGATAGCCTAGAAGGCCTGCATTTGCCCTATAAATCTCTATGAATTCGACAATCTATTTGTATTTAAAACATACCAAAAGCAGGACTACTAGAATATCATGTCTCATGTGTCGAACAGTTCATTACGCACCATACAATATTGTTAATTTGTCAGAGATAGCTCCATGTAGTGTATTTAAAATCGGTCCTAAATGTATTTTTATAAGTTTAACAAATTGATATGTACTTCGAGCCAAGGTATACTAATCAAGTTAGCCGCACTCGCTCTCTCACAACTCACTTATATTTGTGTCGAAGAGAGCGAGAGTGAGAGAGTAATGAATTTCTGTACTCGCTTGGTGTCAAATCACAAAAAATTCGTCCGCGGGGATGCGTCGCTTACAACGTTTGCTTACCCATGGAGCAAAGAGTATTAGAGAGGAACTTTGCTCAGTCGACACTGCTTCTGTCAGAAAATTGTCAGCTGTTCGCTCTCATTTACGCTCTCTAGATCAGAGGCGGCCATCCACAGCTCATTTGAGCCGAAGTCAGTCGTGTTTTTTGCACAGAGAACTCGCCCAGACCAAGTTTTTATGGTAGTTTGAATCGCTGAACCACTGAGAGCTCTCTTGTTTGCATAAAACACAAGCGCACTTTTTTGTCCTCTCTATTAGGCCGCCTCTGCTCTAGATACTTTTTGGTCAGCTGTTCGCTCTCTCTGGATACATTTAGGTTATGGTCGTCTCGCTCTAACCACAGTGATTTCCTACTGGCACTTTTGAAGTATCTTTTTGGGGCACTATCGTTTAGCACCAGCAATATTGAGAGGCAGCGCAAAGTTTCCCGCTAATACTTTTTGCTCCATGGCTTACCGACTGAAAAATTAACAAGTTGTCAAGAGAGCGAAAGAGCGAGTGTACCTTGTTTAGTATACCTGGCTTCGAACTAGCAAGTTTTAGCCGGCTCGAGGTCATATTATGTTTGCACATAACGTTTAATATGTACACTAGAAAGGGGATTCAAAGGATATCCGACTATCGCCTTAGAAAAATAATGAGAAATATGTCTTTTTGAACAGAAATAATGATATTTCGATATATCAAGATATTTTCAGCATCCCTTATATGAATATTCATTCAGAATCGATTTAGTTTATCTGAGTACTAAGCTTTCTCAAATAATATGAACTATTGTTTGAAAATTTGTCGAGCTATTCAGATTGACTATTACTATTACCGGTTCGAAAGTGGTTAAAAATGGTTTAAAAGTGGTTCACAGCCTTAAATCCGACAATGAGCATGAAATTTAGTGTGTGATCGGTTAAAAAGTGGTTCCAATCCATATCTCCAAAAATAAATTTAGATATTCATATTTTAGTTAGATTAGATATTTTGTAGGTTCAGTACTGGTTTCGAACCGGTTCAAATTGTGGTCAGAACCATATCCTCACATATTTAAGCTAGGTTGGCCGAGTTCGAATGTTTAACTTAAATATAAAAGCTCTCATAAGAAATATATCCACTCAATTCAAATGCCTCGAGCGTAGTATCAAAACAAGCTTCTTGATTTAGAGCTTTGAGTGCAGAATCCGATATAATTCTGACATTAACCAGATTCAAAATTGGCTTACATTCAGTTGAATTTATATTTAATTACAAATTCGAGTGGTCTTCCTGTACCCGTGTGGTGTACAATTCATCCATAGTCCACTCACTAATCTACAGATCGCAGTTTCTCCTTCTTCCCCAAAACAAGAACCAATCAAAATGACTGAGCACAAATGCAGAGGCGCGAAACAGGCAATTAATAATAAACAAATGGTGGCATTTTGTTTTCTCAATCGTTTCTTTATATGTTTGTTTACATACATATATATACAGGTATGCATGTATATATGTATGTATATAGATTTGTTGTATGTGTGTGTGTGTGTGTGTTTGCAAACAATTTCAATATATATATATCGTAGATTGTATGTACTAAATATGTATGTTTAGATGTACTTGTATAGTTAGGATTGGTTTTACATTTGTTCTTGGCTTACTAAAATATATATGCATGTGTATATATATGTATATATATATTAATATTATGTGTATATCATATAATTTAGCATTAGAGTGTGTTGTGTTGTGTTTCATTCATTGTGTGTAATTGTAATAATCTCTTTTCAAGGAATAACATTGCATAGTTTCAGGGGCTTGACCGTTGTCCAACAAGATGTATGCACGGGTGTCGTCAAACATAATACAACTTTACATCTGTCAGTATGTATTGTGTGTGTGTATATTTTTAAAAAATTTGGCAAAAAGCTTGTAAA
Source organism: Lordiphosa stackelbergi (assembly GCA_018904235.1). Lineage (NCBI taxonomy): Eukaryota > Metazoa > Arthropoda > Insecta > Diptera > Drosophilidae > Lordiphosa > Lordiphosa stackelbergi. The sequence continues at coordinate 22,812 of JAEIFU010001051.1, forward strand.
ATTAGTCTAAAAACGAAACGTGGGGGAAAAAAAGCACAAAGACGAAAGACAAAGACAAAAAACAGAAAAAAAAGGACAAATACAATTGTAAAAATTATAGTTTTTTTTTTTTTTAGCAGCCTACGATTGTCAACAGGTGGCGCCACCACCGCTGCCTTTGACGCCACGCCGACCCCAATCTCACATGGTTGCGGGCGAGGATTGTTGAGGCGGTGGCAGCTGCTGTTGTTGTTGTTGGGGTGGGGGTGGCGGTGGACCTTGGTTATAGCCCATGGCGGCCATGTGCTGGACATGAGAGTGATGTGGGTGCGGATAGTAGTGCGGATGATGCTGTGGCGGATGCGGGGCATAGGCAAAATGATGTGGTGGTGGTGGATAATGATGAGGATGTTGACGGGAAGGCGGCGTAGCCTGTTGCAAATGATGCGGATGCGTATGCGCCAGTGGATGGGCAAGCGCATGCGGATGTTGCTGGGGCAGCATATGTGGTGGCGGCTGCTGCTGTTGTTGTTGTTGTTGTTGCTGCGGCGGATGATGTTGTTGCGGAGTTGTGGGCGCTGTCATATTAGGCGTGGCTGGCCGAGAAGTGGGCGTCATAGTGCGTGTGGAAGGCGTGGGCGTGGCTGTAGCTGTTGAGGAGCTGCTGGCCGGGGAATTAGGCGCCAGCGTTTCGCTTAATCCCTGCTCTGCCTGTTGTTGTTGTTGTTGTGGTGTCTGTTTAACCGGTGTGGATGTTGTTTTGGATGTTGTATTGTTGTTGTTGTTGGTAGTTTCGCCTATGTGAGTTTTTGGTAAGCGTATGCGTGGAAAAAAGTAGAAGAAAGAGGAAACACAAACAAATTGAAGTCAAAAATTAAAATGATTATTTTTTTAGGTTTTTTCTAGTTTTTTTTTGCAAAAATAGGCAGCCAATTTTGAGGTATTTTCTGTTGAGAGACAAACCGACAGACAGAGAGCGAGAAGAGAGAGAGAGCGAACGTAACAAATAACAGTGCATGAGGTGGAAATAGAAATTGAAATGAAAATTGCAAAGTGCAAAATAGACAAAAATCATAATAAAAAAAGAAACAGAAATCATGTGAGGCACTTTCTAGTTTTTATGTGTATATTTTTAAAATTTAGCACATTTTCTTTCTTTTTTTTTTTGCCTGCCTGCTGCTGCATTTGCACTACACATCTACATATATATGTAAACTTCTATCTATATCTTTAGATATATGTGTACGATCCGCTGACTTACCAGCTGTTGTGTTGGCCAGGAAGCGCTTGGTTTTATCCAATATATAAGGCAGATTATAGCCATCCTTGGTGTAACTGCAGGAGATAATAGAATTCATTTACTCATTTTGGTGGCATACTTTTGGGCGTCTTTGAACTTACATTTCTGTGCGTTTGGTGCAAAACAAATTCTTAAAATTGCTATAAATGCAAAATAGTGTAAAGGTAGGCAATCCTTGTCCCAGATATCGTGCAAATTTGATTTGTTCGGGTTTATTTAGGCCACATTGGTTCAATGAAAGCCAAGGACGATGATCCTTAATCTCGTATTCCTGTAAAAGCAGAAGAAAGACGGAAATAAGAAGGCTGCCCATATATGGAAGAAGGGGATTTACGCGATGAAACAAACTAGGCTTGTGTCTTTCTCCTACTGAGAAAACTTTATGAAGTTTGTTTCATCGTGTACACTATATGGTTGGATATGCCCCATAAAATGGATATATACGGGGGTGTGTCCCAAAAAATCTCTACAGGAGGAAACCAACTGTTTAAAACCCATTAGATTGCTTTGCTTTCTTATAATGTATTAACCAAACTTTTTCTGGTCAGTTCACAGGTTGATAGCTTGTTTGTACGAGAATCTCTGGAGATTTCTGGGACACCCCTATATATATTCTTTCCTCCAATACGTCTGCTCGAAGTTTCATCACGAAACCGATGAGCCGCCGGAGATAGCGTTTGTGTCACACATCGTAAATATATGTTGTTATTATCCGGTTCAATTTTTTCGTTTGTGTCAAGTATATTTTTTTTTTTTATTTCCGAGTAGATTTATTCTTGATCAGCGTCAATAGCCGAGTTGATCGTTCGTCCTGTCCGTCCGTCCGTCCGTCCGTCTGTCTGTATGAACCCGCCTAGATCTTAGAGATGGTAAGAGATAGAGGTTTGACATGTATGGGACAAATGCTTCTTTTATCTGCACGCAGATCAAGTTTGTTTCAAATTTTGGCCACGCCCTCCCGCCCCCGCAATTTGGAAAAAACGTTATATCTCCTACAGTTTTAAAGATAGACGATTCGTATCTTCTAGAGATAGTTAGTAATTAGTGAAAATGAATCGATTTGCCGAAGAAATGATAAAAATCGGATGAACGGTTCAAAAAGTTATGAGCAAAAAAGTGAATCAAGCCCTTCCCCGCTAACACCCTAAAAATGTTGCATACTTTCCGGATGGTCACCGAACTAGGAAAACGGGAACACTGTTAAACATGTTTTTTCAAGAGTAACGGGATATCGGGCTGCTCGACTAGAGCGACTTTCTTATATACTATATTCGCCATCTGAGCATATGCCCAACATATAATCTAATTTTGGGATTTTTATATTAAAATCAGTTTAGTAGGCGGTAATGTGAAAACTAGATTATGATAAAAATTATGAAAAAAAAGCTATTTGTTTCAAAATATTATTTATCGTCAACATGTACACATATAACACTTTATGCCTAATCAGTAGCCTCTTCACAGTTACTAAATTTACCACGACAATCCTAATTCCTCCCCAATTTAAATCAGGGACAGTAAATAATGATTATTTCATATTTTTAAAAAATAAAAAATCATATACTTAGAGTAGTCGTACAAATAAAAGAATTATACCAATTTGGTTCTATTTGCGTCTAAAATGCATATCTGCAATGATTTTTGTCTCACGATTTTTTGCACTAATTACTCAGTAATAATGATTATTTTTTGAGTGTTACTAAACAACTCGGGTTTTAATGATTATTGTCTGAGCGAAAAATTTTACTTAAAAATAATGATTATTTTGTGATTTATATTTTTTCGCTCAAAAATATCACTCAAGATGCTATTACAACCATTTAAAAAGAAACTGAAACAAAATAACTATATATTCTTAGAAAGTGAACCAAGGCGAACCTTTTAAGCCAAAATTTGATAAATAAAAAACTCTTCCTCTAGGAGCGATATTGGTGGACAATGTGGCAGTGGCGATCTGACACCGGGTTTCAATAGATGTCGACGAGATAAGACGAAAATATTATGACCAAGTTTTCCAATTTTTGCTTCGTTTTCAAGATATCCGCCAACAAAAGTACAAAATTTCACTTGGCAACAAAAACAATTTTCTGGCCAACAAAAGGGCACAATAAAAAAATTATTTAATTAACTTTACAAAAGAAGCTTCTGCAGTGACATCAATTAAAGGACTCAAAAAGATCATTCGACGCTCACTTGGGTTGCAGGAGCAAAGTGCACTACTTTGGCCAGCTGGTATAAATATGGGTAGAAAAACTATTTATCCTTGCAATATTCCATAATATGTATTTTTTATTGGTATCAACAGGCATATGGCTATAGTTGTCTATCTCTCGATAAGCCGCCGTAAAAATTCAACATTTTTGTTAATTAAAAGACCGCCATTATAAAATTATTTTCTGTCCATAAATCCACAATAAAAAATTTATTTATTTAATTTTACAAAAAGAAGCTTCTGCAGTGACTCCAGTTTATTATACAAATGGGAAAAGGAGATCATGAAGTTGTGCAAATGTATGTAACGATTGGGACAACCTTCGCCACAGCAGAGCTAACACCATTAACATCTACACTGATGGCTCTAAGCTCGACGAAAAAGTAGGAGGGGGCGTTTTCTCTCCCAACCTAGATTTTACCTTATCGTTCCACCTTCCTGATCACTGTAGTGTGTATTTATATACTCAGACAGTGAAGCCGCCCTTAAAGCACTTTTACCAACAATGCTAAAAAGATTTACGGAATGCCGCTCATCTCTGATTGAGATCGCACGGCATTTCAGTATACACCTTATATGGGTGCCTGGTCATCGCAACATAGAAGGAAATGAGTCTGCGGACAAACTGGCCAGAATAGTTACCACTATCGAGCTCCTTTCAGGGAACGATAGGGATGCCTATCGCGACATCGGCCAGCATTCGATCAAAACGTAACTAACAACACTTTTACGTCACAGAAGGACCACGTATCACTTCTGGTGGGACCCCTTACGGTCACTGTCTTATTGGCAGACACGCACGCCTAGGCGTCACTTACACTTTTTCTGGTCAACCTCTCATACTCATCCACTCGGAGACATCCGGGCTAGAGATCCCAGCTCTGCTCAAATTTCTATTCTGTCAACACAATAGTTTAGTAACGGTGACCCCCCCCCTCAGTACAAAACAGGGTTAACACGGAATAAATATGGCACGCAATGGGCGAAAACAGCCTATGGGAGAGCGCCGACTGTGCCACTGCAGAAGCCTTCTTGTAAAGTTAATCAAATAATTTTTTTATTGTACCTTTTGGCTAGAAACATTGTGTTTGCCGCCAAGAAATTTTGTACTCATGGGCGGATATCTTGAAAACGAAGCAAAAACGGGAAAAACTTGGTCATAATATTTTGGTCTTATCTCGCTCGACATCTTTTGAAACCCGGCCGTCGATCACACCGCCACATTGTCCACCCCAATATCGCTCCTAGAGGAAGAGTTTTTATGGGTGATGGAAATTAGACCCGTGAATTAAGACCTTCTCCGTCATGGTCTACTTCATTTTTCAATCAATTTAGACCGCCATCATAAATGAAGCCGAGCGGTACTACCCCCATTCTGCAAAATGAATTTAGACCGCCATCACAAAATAAAATTAGGCTGCGCTTTGGCCCTATTTCATTTTTTAAAATGAATTTGACCGCCATCATAAATGGAATAATTTATGGTCTAATTTGCGCCCTGTTAAATGAATTTAGATCAAGACAAAAGAAATGTAATTTTGGTTTTTTAATAAAACAAACTATCTATAACATTAAAAAGAATGAAATTGCCTGCAGCGCTGAAAGCGACCCATCTTAAATTAAGTACTTTTCTCTGTAAAGGAACAAGACCACGCGGTCTAATTTCATTTGTGATCGCGGCCTAAATTCATTTTGATAAATGTAACTAAGGCTGTTGGTCTAATTTTATTTTGTGATGGCGGTCTAAATTAGTTTGCAGAATGAATAAGGGGCCGCGCGGTCTAATTTCATTTTGTGATCGCGGCTCTAAATTTATTTTGAAAATGAAATAAGGCCAAAAGGTCTAATCTCATTTTAAGATGGCGGTCTAAATTCATTTTGCAGAATGAAATAACACGCCATACAAAAATGCACGGCGGTCTTAATTCATGCGGTCTAATTTCACAGAGCCAATATTTTTATTTATCAAATTTTGGCTTAAAAGGTTCGCCTTGTTCTACTTTCTAAGAATAATATAGTTATTTTGTTTCAGCTTCTTTTTAAATGGTTGTAATAGTATCTTGAGTGATATTTTTGAGCAAAAAATAGAAGTCACAAAATAAGCATTATTTCTAAATCTTTTCCGCCCAGACAATAATCATTAAAACCCGAGTTGTTTAGTAATACCCTAAAAATAATCATTATGAAATGAGCAAAATAGTTAAAATTAATAAATAATCTTAAGTTGGGATTTAAAAATAGCACCTATAATGATTATGGTCCCCGATTTAAATATGTATTTTTGTCTTTTAGCTATAACTTTGCTAAATAAACTGATTTGGAATGCCATAAAAATCAAAATTAGATCATATGTTTTGCCCATATGCCCAGACGGCGAAAATAATTATCAAATAACCGCGCTAGCTTAAAACGGGAAACTTATTTTGATAAAAATGCCATAAATCGAAAAATGTTGTCTTTAGAGGCCAATTTGTATATTATATAAAATATAAAGCTTTTGATTTAAAAATGCATTAATATGTACTTATTGCAAATAGCTCATAAAACTCATTTTTTAATTTTTGGTATAACATAGAGTGTAAAAATTTTTCGTTTTTCCGCCATATCTTGGAAACAAGAGCTAATGGAGCTAAACAAACCATTTTATATAATATATATTAAGGTAAAGTGGCGTAACTAATTATAGAATGGTGGCAGTTTTTAATGTTGAAAATATAATTTAAGAAATATTTAAGAACAGTTCAGGCAACAGCTGCCCCCATCTTTTCGTAAAGTTGGCTACGCGCTTGTTCATTTACGAGGTTTATTATTTTTATATTTATATGAATACGTTTGTATTTTGATGCTAGCGATCATATTGACGAGCTCAAAATATATAATGATTGTGGAATAAAAAGCAGCATAAGGTGCAATTGATTTTGCAAATTGAAGAAATCGTAAATTTGTTTGATATTTGTTCTCTTTTTATATTTTTTGATTAGACCCATGCAAAGTATTACGCAATCTTACTTTGCCTGGGTCTAGTTAAATGCTAACAAATGTGAGCCTACTATTTGTGGTTGCATTATCTTCATCTATTCTTGGGTGCCCCCGCACTTGTGATTAAAGGCAAGCAGCTTTTCTCAATCAATTTCAGCAATTGATTTCAGTTTGATTATGTTTTCGTCACTAGATTTGCGCCTTGTTAGGAAGATATTCATGTCACACTGTCTTAGGGATTCGTACATTATGGCCATCGGCCTACTTTAAGGCCTTTCCCATTCTCTCATTTTTTTTATAAAATATTTTTCTCAACATTTTAGGCTGTTCTTCTACATTCTGTCAGTTACATTTCCTGCATATCCCCGAGTACATATGTATTACATAATGGGCACCCACCTTCTGCCCAACTATATTCCCACCCTTTCAACGCACACACACACACACACACACATATGGGTGAAAAAGTTTGCCCACTACTAATCAAAACTTATAATTCGTGTACAACGCAAAAGTTTAAAACGAAAATTTTACACAAAAGCCAAAAACTTGCAGCACTACCAACCAACCACTACCCACAAAAAGGACGACGCCTGAAAGCATGCTATGGCACATACTCCACACACACACACAGCCATACAATGTATATTTTATAGTGTAAAAATATATGAAAGCAGAAAAGGCAGCAAAGCAAACCCAAATAGAAAAGCAAACAACATTTTCAATGAAGCCATTTTTCCCCAAACAGAGACCTTACTTAAGCAAGGGTGCAAGGGTACAGGGAGGACCAAAAAAGGGTTGCCATCATATGCATATGTATGTTTGTAGGCGCAGCAGCTTGAGGGTCTTCGTCAGCATTCGTTGGTAACGTTCCGTCGTCGTCGTCGTTGAAACTTATCAACATCCTCATAATCAGCATGATGGCAAACCAACCCACACCCCACACCCCCGACCCACCTCAGCAAACACACACACACATGAGCAGGCTGTCGAAATGCTGACTGCGCTTGTATGTAGTATGTGTGTGCATACATTTTGGGTTTTGATTATGTTAAAAATCAATAGAGCAAAAAGGAGTGACGACCAGGCCAAAAGGAAAAACTTTAAACTGTGCTTGGAGAGAGAGAGAGACGGAGCGAGAGTTGGCAACCAATTCAACGCCTTTTCAATGATGACAACCAGCACCTGGACTCATTAACAAGCTCTCTCCTCCTGTTGCTGGACTTCCTCCCGCTGCCCACTTGTCTGCAGGGGCAAGTGTGTGTGTGTGTGTTTACATTCCCATGGCTGCTTAACTGTTTCGCAGCCAAAAAACAAAAAAAACACACAGCAGAAGAAGAAGAATGAAAGCAGAAATGGCAATGTGTTGCGGCATTTTGTTCTTGCTTCTGGTTTTTTTTTTTTTTTTTTGCAAACTTATTGGCAGACATGCGTGACGTAGCCGCTGCTCTGCTTTTGCTGTGTGTGTGTGTGTGTTTGTCTGGGTTGTGTGGCGGGCTTGCGGTTGTTGTGTCTGTGGTGTGATGTGGTTTGTTGTTGTTTTTATTGAGACAAGTGTGAATTGTTTTCCTTTTGTGCGTGCGCCTCTCGATGTTTGGCTGTTGCTGCTATGATTTTTTGATGTTTTCCGAGGGTGGCGAGTGTGTGTGTGTGGGGGGGGGGGGGCTGCTAACAGTTTTCACACTTTCACTCTTTGCTGGTGCTGGTGTGTTTATTAAAGGGTTGAGCCTGGTTAATTTGGGTTTTTAATTAAAAAAGGTAAAATAACGGCATAACGGAGGAGGGTTGCCACCTAACCTAAATTTATGTTCCCACACCCACCTCCCCCCAACGTTACCCAACACTAATTTAATATGGGCCCCAAAAATGGTTGCATAAAAGCTAAATATTTGATGTGTGTGTATAACGGAACGTACATACATACTGACATATGTATAATTTAAAATTATAATCAATGTCCTTATATGTACCTGCCCAGTTACCCTTCGCACCCACTCCCTCACCCACACACACACACACACACAGAGATAGGCAAAACTTTATGCATTTGTATGGGTAAGCTGACTGCATGCGCACTTAGTAGCCTTCAACGTTGCCGCCGCTGCTGCCTAGGGGCCCCAAACATACAGCACACTCCTCCAATAGAGACATGTATAAAATGTGTTGATAAAATATATATACACACACACATACACACACCCAAAAGGACATGCCCAAGCAGCAGCCAACGGACAGTCCAAGTAACTTGATGATTGTATGTATGAGCAAAGAAGAAGAAGAGCAACAGTGGGTGGCAGGGGGAGGATGGCGGCATATACAATTACTCAATAGCACCCGCCTGCCTTGAGCTTTTTTGGGGGTTGCCAACACTCCTCACACCCAACTCACACACACACACACCTAAAACTTGGTAGTTGGAGCTGACTTTGAGAGAGAGAGAGAGAATTGTGAGTTAGCCCCAAGTAGCTGGAAGAGAGCGTCTTAGAACTAAAATGTTGTAATAGGCGGCGGGGGGCGCCCAGCCTTGTTGAAATAAGGTTAGCTCTGCCTGGCTGCTTCTTCTTCCTCTACTTCTTGTAGTTGTTGTATTATGCCATCAATGCCATTTTGTACATAGTTTGGTGTTTATGTATATGTGTGTGTGTGTGTGGCGGGCTTAGCGGGAGGCTTACACTGGGATGATAATGGGGAAGTGGGTGGCCAACAAATCTAGTTTGTATGTCTGTGCGTTCCTCTGATAAAGCTGAGCGTAATGAGCATGGGTGAGTGTGTTTTTGTGGGGGGCCATAGTGTTGAAAAGGGCGCCAAATATGTGTGTGTGTGTAGGTGTTTAGAAGCAGCTCACATACACAGGCAAACGTACAATGTGCACACATGATTACAGTTGTATGCTGAATTTGTGGTTGGCTGCAGTCAACGTTGACGCCAGCGTCGCTGCCCCTGTTATTACAATTTATAATGACATTTGTATGAGTGTGAGAGTTTTGTGTGTGAATGGAGGGGAGGGGGGGGGGGGATGGATGATAACCGATGGGAGGGGCGGTTGGGTGGTGCACACACATATAATAATAGAGTGAGAAATGCGCCTGTGTCGAGGATATAGACAGGGGGTACATGTTCATATTATGAATATCCTATACATATGCAATATTTATGTCGGAAAAGTGTATAATCAAATGGTTTAGGTATGTTTGCGGTTACATATCTACTTACGTACATACACATATGTACATTGTACATATGTCTGCAATTTAGAGAACAGTACTGTGCAATGGAAGAGCATCAGTTTGAAATTTTGAATTTCTAGATCGCCCTACTTTCCCTTAGATCAGATATACTCAACTCTCACAGTCAAAAACTTGCACATGTATTGGTTTATTTCGCTCCCAAGACCGTAGCAAATAAAACAGGGCAGGTCAATTGGAGAGCAGAGAAAAATACACCACTCAGTGATGCATGGCTTCGGCAAGCATTCGGTGTGAATTGCCGAATGACTTTAGCCAACGGTGGCTATGGCTGTCCGACCCTGAATTAAAGATAATCAGGGTCGAAATTTCAATACAAATTCAACGAACTCTGACAGCATAAATGGTCACAGTGCAAACTAGCCGTGAAATAAAGGTGTTTTACGTCTAAGATAGAGGTAATCAGTAGAAAATAGGTGATAGTACTTATTATAAGCTAGACACAGGCAACGGAAAGGGTCTCGAAGAGCATAAACCTCTTTTACACAAAACTACTGATGGGGCTGAATAAGGTGAAAAAGTCCAGTCGAAACTAAAACAGTTAGCGCAATGTCGTGACTAGCGCAAAAATAAGTACACTGTATTTGTAGCGTAAGGATAATTATTCAATAATAAATTCAAATTCAAATATATACCAAGTCTACAAACTGGTCCTAAACCTTACCAAAAAGAACCGGTTCGGTGCTGGTTTATGGGTCCTTCGAAATTGGACTATGAATCCGATGGAAATCCCTTATAAGAAAACACAATCATCTTAATCATCTTTTTACTTTCTCAATATTACGACGAGGAATAATATGGAAGTCGTAGAAATCATATCAAAAATCGGCATACATATTGCGATTTCGAGAAGGAAATAACACAAGGACAAGGACCAGGCACTTTTGGAAGCCGTTGTTGAGGACGTACGAGTAACTAGATGTACCCGCCGTGAAGATTTTAAGCAAGCTGAAAACATACCTCTCCCGCACGACCACATAGTGAATTTCGGGTCCAGCGATATTATATGAAGAACTATCAAAAAGCCCGTCGCGCTTCGCTGCGCCTTTAACAGTATAGAACCAATTTCCGAATCAGTTTGAAGTCAATCGTAAGAGTCAAATATTTACCAAATTTGAAAATATTCCTTAAATTTGTTTCCTCTGTAGAGCCCCGAAATCGAATCAGACATACATAGGTTGGAAATCAACGTTTTACTACTTTACTTTTTCACCGTTACGACTTTGCTGCTGCGTTCTTCACTTCCCATCCACTTCTTATACAACTTCCACCCGTATCGTACCCACATCCCTCCCACTTCCCACCCACTCTACACCCAATTACCACCTGTGCGACGGTCACCAGTCAGTCAGTCAGTCAGGTTGAACTCTTTTATATATATAGATGTGCATTTCAGAACAGCATTGAAACTCTTCAATTATAATTCAATTCAAATTGGCTTTCCCGATTTTTCCCCACTAACTCTTCACACGCTCACCACTTTTTCCCCACCCTCCTTTCCATCTTCCACCGCTCTAAACACACATACTAACACATGTAGCAGTTGTCATTTGTCTCAGAGAGCCAAGACATATTTGTAATACACACATACCTAATTTGTGTGAGTGTAATCCCTTTTATGCTCACTCTCTCTCGCTCTCTTAGCAAAACACATAATTTTCTGACCCCTACAGCCGTTTTGTGCCTCATACAAGCTTTTTCTTTGCGTTTTTACCTATTTCGCGGTGAAATTTACTATATTTTCTTTCTTAGTGCGCGCTTGCATAACTAAAAGAAGGTATATGCCAAATCTTAGAGCTGTAGGATAAGTAGTTATGGCTGTGGGTTGATAATATGTCAGTCAGTCGGGCCTACAGATTTATAAGTATAGATATTAATAATAAATGTGGTCCAATGGAGTACAGGTTGAAGTTTTGAAGAGCTTGATATACTAGATGTGTCCTTCCAAATCAAGTAAAATTTGACTTTGAAGGCCAATTTCGACACCATTGGCAATACTAATATAGCGTGTTTGATTTTTCCCAGTTGCATTGATATGTGTACTATCCTAGAAGCTTCATAAAATCAGCAAATTATGCTTAGTGTGGCCTACAAAATTTCTAGAACGGCAGAAGTCGGAAATTTAGTTTTTCGCGAATATCTTGGAAAAGGAAACTGAGATGTGGCTTTGACATACCAATTCGTAATCAGCATAAGAAGGCTCACAGGAATTAGGTAAAAATGCTCAGGATACTTTTCGCTGTAGAACAGTGTTATTGACCAAATTTGAGGGTTATATTTTCCAAAATCTGTTGAATATCACTTGCATCCTTCGCGTTATTTATAAAATTTTATAGGCTTTGAAAGAAATTTCTCTGAGATCTATATCAGCTGTGGGCACCAAAAATAACGGAAAGGTTACAACACAGTGACGTAGATAGCTTTTTGTAATGGGTGAAGTCGACATTTTGAATATTTTTATTTTGTGGTTCCTTAAAATTTTAGTTATTGTTGTCTTATTTATTTGTAGTTTGGTTGGTAAGCAATGGTTGCGTGGAGAGGCGAAAAGCTTACTGAAGATTCATTCGAGAGGATGATAAAACGGTACCGTATAGGCAACCAGCTCTTTTTGGTATATAATGCATAAGTTGTTGGTGATCAAACACAACTTTTTCGGACCTAGAGCCAGCTAAGATCACTAATTTAAATTATTGAACTATTGATCTTATTTATTTAAATATATTTTTTTTTAAGTGATGTCAAGTTTATTCAGTTTTTCTCTGTTTTACCTGTTTATCTTCGAATTTGTCTGCTTAAATTCTGATCTTTGAACTCAATGATACTGGATATCTGGTGTATTATGACACTCCCGCAGTGGCGTAGATAGCTTTTTGCAATTGGGGGTGATGAATTTCAGAAATTGTGTTTAATGCTTTTCTATTTTTATTTATTGATATCGGTAATAGACTAGTTTTCCGGCCTTCTATCAGAAAAATTAAATTAAAAGTTAGCGAATTATTAAGTGAAAAATTTTCATTAGAATAAATTTTGGCTTTCATCAATTTAAAGAATTTCGGAATATGCAGGTTTTGTATAATAAAAAATAAATATTTGAACTCCAAGAATATGAGTTAATTGCCTTAGCTCAAAAATTCCTTTGATGGACCACGAACTATCAAGAATTAAGTCTTCACTGTACGAGCATTATATTCTAGTAGGCCTGCATTTCCCAATGAAATTTTTTTTACAAGCTATTCAAATTTAAAACATATCAAAAAGCAGGACTACTAGATTATCATGTCTAATGTGTCGAACAATGTAAAGGCAGCCTTAACATGCAATAAAGTTGTGGCGGTCAGCCATGGGTTCTTTTTAAATCTTTATCTTTAAATCCAAATTTTAAAATCTTAATTTGAGCTCAAATGCTTTTTACAGTCTAAACGAGAAGACCAAGCTAACTTCGACTTTGCCGAAGTTTTTATACCCTTGCAAATGTTTTAATACATCAGAGTTTAAGAACGCCAGCATTAAAACAAACAATTTTTTCTAAATAAAACCCATTTTTTTGACCGATAGTTCCTATGACTGCTATAAGATATAGTCATCCGATTTTAACCAAAACTTCCAAATCTGTGTAAAAGCGCATATTAAAAGTCGCTGAAGTGAGACACGTTACCATTAAAAACAAAAAGTTTTTCTCACAAAGACCCACTTTTCGACCGATAGTTCCTATGGCAGCTATAAGATATAGTCATCCGATCCGGTCGGTTCCGACATATTAGCAGTGTGCAGTAAAAAGAAGACTCTGTGCAAAGTTTCAGAACGATAGCTTTAAAACTGAGAGACTAGTTTGCGTAGAAACAGACAGACGGACGGACGGACAGACAGAGGGACGGGCAAAGCTCAATCGACTCAGCTCGTCACCCTGATCAAGAATATACAATATATAGTTTATAGGGTCGGAAATGATTATTTCTATGCGTTGCAAACTTCTGGGCAAAATTATAATACCCTTTGCAAGGGTATAAAAATGATTGAGGTGCGGGTCAGACTAAATATATTTGATCTACTTATTTACTTACGAAACAATAGTTTTAGATTTAAGTCATGCTAAATCTGCAAGGCCAAGCTTTCATCAAAATTTGGACAAATTATTTACCTGTGGGACCTTAGCTAGGACCATAGTAATGGTAAATTAATTTTATTGTTAAAACCCCCTTCGCAGAACGACAAAAAATTACTTTTTATACCCTTGGAGAGGGTATATTAAAATTGTCCGGATGTTTGTAACGCACAGAAGGAAACATCTCCGACCACATAAAGTATATATATTCTTGATCAGCATGACGAGCTGAGTTGATATAGCCATATCCGTCTGTCCGTCCGTCTGTCCGTCTGTTTCTATTCTATCTCCTCCGTCAGTTTCAAAGCTATCTCAACCAAACTTTGAACGAAGTCTTTTGGTACAAATACGCTGCACATTTGTCGGAACCGGCCGGATCGGATGACTATAGCATATAGCTGCCATAGGAACGATCAATTGAAAAAGTAGTTTTAGTGAGAAAAACTTTTTTGTTTTCAATGCTATCGCTCCCAACCCCCGTATTAATAAGTTTTCTATGATTTCACATAATTTCACCGAGATTTATCAAAATCGGACAACTATATAGTATAGCTGTCAAACAAAAGATAGGTCTGAAAAAAAAGTCTTAGTAAGAAAATCTTTTTGTTTTCAATGCTATCGCTCCCACTTTGTACAGATCGATATTTTTAAATACTACCACACAATTTTGTCAAGTTTGATTTAAATCGGATGACTAAATCAGCATATCAAACTGGCAGCATATATTATCCCCCAAGGGGTTAAAAAACTTTATAAGTGGGGGTTGGTCCCCCTATTTTTTTTTTTTTTAACAAACACCCACCCCCACCTCTTTTTTTTTTGGGGTTTTGTTTTTTTGTTTGTTCCGAGATGGTAAAAGAATATATTTTATATATCCAGGGTCCCCAATAAAAAAAAAACAAAACAAATTAATATTTTTTTTTTATTTTTTTTAACAAAAACAAATTTTTTTTTTCTCTCTTTTTTTGGGGGTTCTCACAAAAAAAATATAATTAATTTTTTTTTTTTTTACCTAAAAATTTTTTTTTTTTGAGTTTAGTCAAGTTTTATTCGATTTTTCATTGTTTATCTTCGAAATTGGATGTAATATAAATAATTGACTCTTTGAACTAATTTAATATTGACTTTGTTTTTTTTTAAACCCCCCCCTCAACCCTTTATTTATTTTTTTTTTTTTCTTATCCTTAATTAACATTCACAACATGTGGCCCTTTTCTTTCAAAAACTTCAATTGTCATCTGGCTTACTTTCGATTTAGAATTCCTTTTCCTTATTCCAAATACAAAACACAAACATTCACTTGTCCATGTTTAATCTTTTAATCCTCAATTGTTTCAACTTAAAGACCAAGATATGTTAATATGCCAAATTACAATAACTTCCTCTCCTCCGCCAAGCTCCCGTCCAATTGAACCACCCTGAGCAGTGCGAACAATGCCGGACATTACACAGCCATCATCATCATCATAATAAATACATATGTGCAAATATTTAAATTGCATATGGAAATGGGCAAAACGGAGAACGTTGAAATTTCCCTGTGCATACATACATACAGACACACCGTGCTCTGAGCACTCGCCCCAACCCCCAAACTCACCTCGCAGAACTTGATGAAATTCTCCACCACAATCGATTTGTCCGACAGCGTCATTTGGCCAGTGAAACGTACGCCCAGTTGCTTTAGAGTATCCTTTTTCTTTGAGGGCAACTTATTCATGTGCTGGAAGATGCCCTCCTCCACTTTGTGCGAGGGATGCACCTCGAAGTTCTCTTTGATCACAAAGCTGCCAAGCAGTTTGGGGGCATGCGATGCCGATGAGGAAGTGGTGGATGAGGATGAGGCCGCACCGGTGAGTAGGCCACCAAACTCGCCCGCACTGCCACAGGCGGCACCCTCAGAGGAGGTGTTCGAATTGGAGGCATTCAAATGGGAGTTGGGAAAGGCAAGCATTTCCAACGAAGATTCATTGGAGTTGGATGAACCATTCGAGGCGATGTGTTGCAAGTCGAAAATGGTTTGCTTAGAGTCATGATCAAAGACATCCAGGGCCGAGGTGCTGGTGTCTACCAAACTGTTGGAAGAGCGCGATACGGAAGACAACAAAGCGGCCACTTTGCGGGAGGCGGAACGTGATTTCTGGGAAGTGCTGGTGTCCAGATCGATGAGGCCAGCGCTGGCCACAGGCGATTGTGCGGGTGGCGGCGGGGTGCCGGGTGCCAGGCCAGGCGGTTTGGCAGACTTTTCCGCGGGGGGCAGCGCTGCCGCTGCTACGGGGCTGTCGCTGGCGGTGTTGGAGCTGGGGGTGGCGGTAAAGTCTGTGGAGTGACGCAGATATTTGATAAACTCAAAGGAACCATCAAAGTGTTGAGGCACCGAAGATGATCCTCCCACAGGGACTCCGACAGCTGGATGATGATGCGTGGGTACATGTCCATTTGGTGTGGCCACCGCAGTGGGCCAGCGATTGCTGCTGCTGCTGGGCGCTGATGTAGGCGTGGCAGCGCTGCTGGACTCGACGAGCAGAGACGGAGCATAGTGAGAGGCTGAGGTTGTGCTGGTGGTGGCGCGGCGGCTGCTGCCGCCGCTGCTGCTGTACCTGAGTTGGCGACCTGGGCGGCCACATTAAGGCAGGTTTCACGTTCATAGGCAAACTCTGTGACGCCGCCGCTGCCGGCTCCATTGGCCATGTGTGTGTGAGAATACTGTAAATGTGGTTGCTGTTGTTGTTGTTGTTGCTGCTGCTGCTGCGTTGACTGCGGCGTCGATGCGCCTGCGCCGCAGCCAAACACTTGAAATTCTTCGAAATTTGTGCATTTCAGTTCGCCATTGCTCAAGTACTTGGAAAACTCTGAAGGATCGTTGAGCGAGTTGAGAAAGAACGAGCTGAAATTGCTCGATATGCAGGACATTTTTGCTAGGACACTTTTTTAATACTGTTTATTTAAAGCTTTTGTGGTTGTTTCTGGTTTTTGTTTTTTGGAAATGGCACAATGAATTTAATTTTCTTTTCACTTTGTAGTTCTCTTTTCACGTCTTTTGCTGCTGCTGCTGCTTCTTCTCAGCGTTCATATTTTATTACAATTTTCCACACACACACACCAATACATTCACTTGCACGAACATTACTTGCTTATGTGTGTGTGTGTGTATATAAATTTTTCTTCTTATTATAGCAAAGTGTAATTTATTATTCTTATTGCTCGCTCTGCTCTGCTGCTGCTGCTGTTGCCTTTCGCTCCTTGAAACGGCCTTTTCACCGTATGTGGTCGACTTCAATCGACTTGCTCTCTCACACACACACACACACGGTCTCACACATTCACTCACTCACTGGCGGGCCCTGCAAATAGACTTTTTTTTTTTTTGTTTCTTCTTTTTAAACTGGTCTGCTTTTGTCTTTTTGCCTATTTTATTATTATTATTATTACTTGACTCGCTTTTTGCACTATTTTCACTTCCTTTTTGGCCAGATATTCGTGTGGTTTTTTTTTCTTTTTTATTTAAGTGAGGCGCGGTCGACGGGGGGCGGGGGCGGCGTTAGTTGCTTTCAAAACAAATGGCCATACGGGAAAAACGGAAAATCTTATGTGGCTGTATGATTTTCATTGCCGCTCGACAACATAACCGTAACGCACACGAAAGAAAACTGAGCGAAAGAAAAACTTTCAGTAATCTGTGGCTAAAATGTTTTCAGAGAGGCGCAAAAGTCGCTCTCTCTCTCTCGCTTGCTCTCTCTCTCTTTTGTATGTATGTAATCAGTTGTTGTTGTTGGACTAGGAAACATGTATTTCTTCCTGCGACTGCGACTCGACTTTTTTTTTTTAACCCTTTTCTATATAAACCTGATTTAATCTTTGATTATTATGGCAGTGGTTGTAGTTGTTGCTGCTGCTATGGTGGCTGCTCTCGCTAGGCTGGAGGATTATGGATACTGCTGCTATTTTTGAAAATTCCACTAAATTATACGCCCCCCTCACAGTGGCCGGCAGTTGCTTTGTGTTTGTGCAGGTAAAAACAGTTCATTTGCCTAGAGTTGCCACCATGCTGAAATATATATATATGTACATATGGATTTACAGGACCACCTGGAAGGCTTATAAAATGTTTAAAGTCCAGGTCGTAAAATTTAATTAGCAGTTAAGGTAGGCAGGCAATTGACTTCAAGGCCAACTTCCACTGTGCCAGGCCACCCACTGTCTGTCCCTTAGAATTTTACAGTTATTTCAAGCAACTTTGCTCTTCTCTATTTAAAACAGTTGTATGTAAATAAATTCTCAAGCAAAGGAAATCATCAATTAAACCAGCCGCCTCTGTATCTGTTATTATTGTTATTATAATTATGTGAATACACATGTATGTATGTATTTCTCTTTAGCTTTTTGGCACAATTTCATTTTTGAATTCAAAATTTAATGGGCTCACTATTTTCACTATTACAACACGCGGATAGACAATTTACATAGTCCGCATACATACATACATACATACATATATATGTGGGTAATTTTTCAATTAATTTTAATTATAAACTTAATTAGGAAATCAATGAACGAACCCGAACGAAACTAAACGAAAACACACACAAGCAATTGGGGGGAATAAGTCCGCCGCATAGCAAGCCCCAACAACAAGTGTGAGCGTGAGCGAAAATGCATAAATAAAACAGTAAAGACAACAAAAACAATGACAACGATAACAAATGTTTCATCAAACAAGCTAGGGTGTTCTATTAAGTTAAATGTTGAAAGAAAATAAAGGTTAGGAAATGGAAGCGCAAATAGCAAAGGGCATTTTAGTTAATTATTTAATTTTATTTAGTTTTTTTTCTATTAAAAATCCCACCGATATACATGCAATTGGCTATCGATAAACATGTTTTGGCCGTAAAAAAGCTAAACTATGGAACTAGAATTAGAGTGCAACGACTACAAAATACCCTGTACTCTGTCCCTTAGACCTGACATAAAGTTACTAGATTATGAGTTATACAGGCCTGTTCTCAATTCCACTTCGGTTTTCGTATAAACGTTTGTACTTTGAACTTTTTGTTAATAAAATTGTATGTATACTGGCCGGAGTATACTGTTGTACATGAATTTAGAAGTGATGAATCACCCCAGAGTCCCAATCCTGCAAATTCAAAAAACTAAGCTGTATCTTTTCCATTCACTACCAAAATGTCCGCAGTCTATTAGGTAAACTTAGTCGACTTCACACTAATAGTGCCTCATTCGACGCCAATGCTATTATTTTAAATGAAACCTGGCTGAATTCTTCCGTTTCTGATCATGAAATTTTTGTACACAACTAAACTACCTACAGAAGGGACCGACCATCGTTTGCTGGCGGTGTTCTTATTGCAATAAAAAATGATTTCTCATCTGAGTTGTTTCCGTTTGACAATACTCATGACATCGAGTTTATTGCGGTCAAAGTCTGCACTGGTAAAGCAAACATATTTTTGACTTGTTCTTATATTCCTCCAAGATCTGATTTAAATACCTATTTGTTCCATCTTTCGGCAATTCATCTCGTGATGTCTGCATTAGGACACTCCGATCAAATTATAGTGCTTGGAGATTTTAACATTCCCCATTTATCATGGCTGCCTTGCGATGACTCTAACCTTTTACTACCTGATACCGAACATGAATTTATTGATGGCTTAACCGAAATCTCTCTAGCTCAAATTAATTCAGTTCAAAATAACCGTGGAAGGCTGCTTGATCTGATCTTTGTTAGTGATGCTTCCCTTGCAGCGGTAGCCAGAGCTAACCCAGTATCCCTGCCTGAAGATTGCTACCATCCATCCATCTCGATCTCTGTGGAGACTATTATCCCCGAGAAAATTGACAATTCATTAGCATCAAGACGTGTGAAGTGTTTTCGTAAGACTAATTTTCACGAACTAAATCTACATCTTTCTTCAGTTGACTGGTCATTCTTACATTTATTCACCGACATTAATTCTGCAGTCGAAGCATTTTATCAAACCCTTTACTTGGCCTTTGATACACACGTTCCTGAGGTTAGGGTGACACCCTCATCTAAGCCTCCTTGGTTCACACCGCACTTGTCGTACCTAAAAAACAAGAAATCTAGACTTTTAAAAAAATATAAGAAAACAGGTTCGTCAATAGACTTTGCGCTTTACTCTTCAGCTCGTTCTGAATTTCTTACCATCAACACCCAATGCTATGCTGATTACCTCTCACAATGCAGGATCAATTTTCGTAATGATCCAAAACAATTCTACACATTCGTTAACTCTAAACGCAAGTCGAATGCATTTCCTCCGTCCCTTCACTATCAGAATAAGACTGAATCTTCCGATCTTAATATTGCTAATCTGTTTGCCTCCTTCTTTCAAACGACTTACTCAGCACAATCCTACAATTGTTCTTCTTCTCCATATCCTTACTCTCTACCTCAAGCGAATAATATTTTTCTTTCCTATTTTAATGAATGTGACGTTTTGCAAAGTTTGTCCACGATTGACATCTCTTTCTCTGCTGGTCCTGACAATGTCCCAAGTTGTATTATGAAGTACTGTGCTAGAGCTTAGTGCTCACCAATTACCTATCTATTTAACCTTTCTTTGAAACAGTCTTGTCTCCCACAGATTTGGAATGAATCATATATTATTCCACATCATAAAAAAGGGTCTCGTATGAATGTCAAAGCTTTTTGCTATCCCAAAACTGCTTGAGCAGTGGATCACCTTCCAACTGCAGCACCTATGTAGCAACCTCATATCTCCTTCTCAGCATGGTTTTGTTAAACGTCGATCGACGATGACAAATCTTCTTGAGTTCTCATCACTGATAAATCGCAGTTTTCAGTGCCGGTCACAAACTGATGTCGTCTTTACTGATTTTAGCAAGGCCTTTGATTCAGTTAATCATGCTCTTCTTCTACACAAATTGTCACTTTTGGGTTTTCCACCAAACTTATTGAACTGGATCTTGTCTTATTTATGAAATCGTACACAACGGGTATTATTTAACAATGTATTTTCAACAGTTGTCAACGTGACGTCAGGTGTCCCACAGGGTAGTCACCTAGGCCCGTTGCTTTTTGTCCTTTTTGTAAATGACCTCCCACAAGTCATATCGTATTCAACTGTATTTATGTATGCAGATGACGTTAAAATCTGTCTACCATACGCCGATTGGTTCTTGCACACGCGCCTTCAACTAGACCTTAATGAGTTGGAGAAGTGGTGTTCAAATAATCTTCTTTTCTTGAACCATTCTAAATGCCAAATGATGACTTTTTCCCGCAGCTCACCTCACGTTGTCTCCTATTATATAGGAAATCATATCCTGGACCGTATTTCACATGTAATCGATCTTGGTAAACTATTTGACCAGAAATTGTGTTTCATCGAGGTTAAAATTAATCGATCTTCAATCTATGCATCACCGCAGAATATGCAATGGTGTCCTATTTGTCCACAAACTTCTTCTCGGATTGGTAGATTCTCAATCGCTTCTTACTTCTATAGGCTTTGCAGTACCCTCAAGGTTCACCCGTACATTCCGGCCACTACGTTTGACACTCTGCAGGTCCAACTATAATTCCCTTTCATTTATTTTTTCGTTTGAAAAATCATTTAATGTTATTTTAAGTGAAATTTATGAACACCTTGAAGTATCTAACCTCTAAACCTATTACTCTAAACAACTTTGTATTACCATTATCAATTGTTTTAAGCTAGCAGATCATTGTTAACCAAATACATAAATATAAAAATAAAAATATTGATGGAAATTTAGCTAAATATCCATAATTTCCGCTTTGGCAGGACTTTAAACTAAAACCATGGTTGCATACATAAATAATAGTTCCTAATATGGCTAAAAAGTTACAAAGCTTGGCCTACTTTGCCCAATTTTGATCGAAATTTGTGCAAATTATTTGCCTTTTTCAGTTTTAGTCATTTTTAAATCGAATGATTCTAAAAATATGGATTTAGAATCTAAAATTTAGATTTAACTTTCGGTTCAACATTTCTTATCATTGGCGGTCTGGCAGCACTCTCACACCACCAATTTGTTTTGGCGGTAAAAAGGCTAAATTGCCAACACTAATTAACATAGCTTAACAAAACGTGGGCCATGAAATTTGTTATTGAAAAGTTAACTAAAACCTCTGGCCGCCTGGGTCAACTGCGTCTCAAAGAAGGGGGTCAGCAGCTAAAGACACCATTGCTTATGCAAACCACAAAAGGCGGTAGCATTCCCTATCTCAGCGCCGATGTCTTTGAAAACTATGTCAACAACAACAAGGAACAGCAGGAGCAGCTGCTTCAGCTTTCCCTATCAACTATGCAGGAAATGACCGAGTCACTGGCAAAATGGAACACAGATCAACAGCGTGGTGGCCTTAGTGATTACATTGGCTTACCTGGCCACAGCAATGTTCTCCTCCTGCGAGATCCCTGCGAAACGACGCCATCCGGTGGCAATGATCGAGATGTAGTCCCTTTATTTACGCGACACGGCAAGGAATCGTTGACGCCACAACGTTATGTGGAAATGGTGGCCAGCTTTAAGCCAGATCTCTGCCAGGGTCTTTGCGATGCCGACACCCAAGTGGACAGCTCCAAGAAACGTGTACAAAAGTCCGTGGATCGTACTGAGCGATTCATGGACTACATCTACGAGCAGCGAGGCCAACTGGAAGTCCTCCTCGCTGTTGGCACCCATTGTGGGCGGTTATAATACCTACGCCCGCTCGCAATCCATCAAACATGCCCGCCAGCAGCCAGCTGGAAACTATCAGGGTTATGTTTTTGAGGGATTTCATACGAAT
This sequence comes from Lordiphosa stackelbergi, assembly GCA_018904235.1. Classification (NCBI taxonomy): domain Eukaryota; kingdom Metazoa; phylum Arthropoda; class Insecta; order Diptera; family Drosophilidae; genus Lordiphosa; species Lordiphosa stackelbergi. The sequence continues at coordinate 45,450 of JAEIFU010001051.1, forward strand.
GGCTTGACAGCCACCAGCCTGGACTCTGGCAAATTGCTGCCCATAGCCAAGCATTGTGTGGAGCAGCTGGAAGAGGATAAACCGAGAATGATGCCGGGTGCTTACACACCTTTAATCACCCTGGAGCTAATTAAATTGGGCATTGATGTGTTTGATTCATCCTATGCTTATTGTGCGGCTGTAAATTTCAAGGCCTTGACCTTTAGTTTCCAGCCAGAACGGAGTGAGGCTGCTCAGGCTGCGTTTTTGGATGTCACCGATGAGGCTATCAAGGAGCAATTCTCACCCCTGTTGAGCAACTGCAAATGCCTGACATGTCGGAAACACACACGTGCCTATGTACATCATTTGTACAAAACCAACGAGCTATTAGGTCCCATTTTGCTGATGATGTAAGTTGAAGAAAGTTTCATTTAACTGAAATTTTAATTAAATTTTGCCCTCATTTCAGACATAATCTGCATCATTATATGGAATTCTTTGAGGCCATAAGAGAGAGCATGGTTGAGGATAAATTGCCACAGCTTATAGAGCGATTGAGTACACAAAATGGTGGCTCAGAGGTGGACTACTCAATAGCTCCCAATGTTAAAGTTGTGGGCAAGGCAGCCATGGGTAAGGGATTTATGGCTGCGGCGGTTTAAGTTAAGAATTCAAGTTTAAATGTATTAAAGAGATGGAAAAGAAGACGTTGGGAAACGCCTGTTTATGATTATTTTCTTCACTTAGCCTCTGATTCATTAGGAGATTGAAGAGAAGGGGAAACAAACTGAGCAATATTTTGGAAGCCTTTGTCTCACCGGAGGACTCGGCTTAGAGCAGACTCTATTTGCTTAAAAGCGGTAGCAAAAGCTGAACTCTTTAGTGGAATTTTCCCTGGTGCAAGCAGGCTTTCTAGGTCAAGCTATCGTCGCGTCGGTACGCTACCTAAATAGGGTACTCTTGAGCCTAGGAAACACACAGGAGCAACTTGTTCGCAGTCTTTGCAGAAAATAGTAGCTTTAAACGGCTAATTTCCTAAGGTTTGAAACACCATTATTTAATCCCGCCCTGAAAAATCAAACATCAATTCTATCCCGTTCTGTTCCGCAACCAATCTATCTCGTAGAGCCCCAAATCTAGATCTTTCCCATACCAACTGACCAGAATCTCGTTCCAATCCCGTTTCGAATCGAACTTTATACGGTCCCAACCGATCGACGTCTATCTTGCCCCGATTCACCCGAAACAATGTCTATACCAATTCGCTCTGTTTCGAATCCAAGTCAACTCGTTCCCTTTTGAGCTTTCCCCTCCCGTTTCGAGCCCAAGCTATTAGTTCCTTTCCTACTTCAAACCTATCTCATCTCTACCTTAACGTAGCTTGTACTCATCCCGTTTTGAAGCCAAGTTTATGGCCTCCCTTGAATCAAAGTCAATTAGTTTTTCTATACCGAAACCCAGTCTATCGTGTCCCGATCGAATTTTCCGAATTCAAGTCTTTCGTATCATTCCGAAAACAAGTCAATTTCGTCACGACCTTAACGTAAGTCTTTCCTCTTCCGTTTCGAATCCAAGTTTAAGCCGTCCCGACCGACCCGAATTCTCTATGTTGTTCAAACCGGTTTCGAATCCAAGTTCAAATATTTAAAAATCTTAATCTTTCGTAACAAATTTTTGTTATTCGATTTCACTATTAAAAACAGTCTGAATTCGGAAGAGGCCTGAATTTCTTTTCCTATCTGATTCGAATCCAAATTTTCCCGCCTCATTCAGAATCTGATTCTATACTCTCCAGTTCAGAATACAAGTCTATTCCGCACCAAATCGATACCTTTCTAAGCAAACTCCAAGTCCCATTGCGAATCGAAATCTATTCCGTCCTTACCCAACTCAAATTTTTTAAGTTGATCCTGTTCCCGATCTCATATAGAAAAATCAATGATCTCTATCTGAAATTTCTTATTTTTCCATTTTCCTGAAACGTTTTAAAATTTTTTTTTTAGGGAATTTACAAAGAATCTTTGCCGTTCGGATTCGGCGTTAAACTGTAGATCCCTTTCTCTTGTGCGAAAATTTTAAAGCACACACACAAAAAGATTGAGAGAATTGGCTTGGCCCCGTTGGAGGAGCTGTATAGCCTATTTTACATTTTACAAAGAATCTCAAAAACATACCTAATGAAAATAGATATACAGGGTCGATTTAAAAAAATTTATTGAGCCAATCGTTACACTTCTTTAAAAACTTTCAAAATATGCTCCTTTGCGTCGTGCAGCGCTGCCGGATTTCCAAGCATTAAAGGGAGCGTGCTGTTTGCTGCTTGATCCCCTCCGTCGATGAAAATACTTGCCTTCAACAGCCTTTTAAACTTTTGATTCAGTATATGAAAACTCTTAATAAATAATGGAGCCCCCACTGTTTTTTAATTGCAGCCTGTACGATCCACTTCAACCGTAGATATCTTAATCTTGGCCCATTCGCAATGCCTTTGAGGACGGGTATCCGGCTGTTGTACCAGGCATAAACTTTACCGCAAAGACCCCAATAAGAGTCATTGCCCGCCACTTCATCAACGTTATATTATGGCTCTCAAAGTAGCGAATTTTCAGCAAACGGAATAAGCTCACTGTCCAACAACTCTATGTATGCTTCAGCATTCATTCGACCAGATACAAAGTATATGGGAAACTTGCCTTTAGAGCATTGGTGCCCGAACTCACGAAGTAAACGTCATCACGTCAAATATGAGCAACAAGCAAAACGAACAAATGCCTCGCGAGAGAAGGAAAAGACGAAAGCACTCGTCATCACTAAAATAATAATTTCAAACTCAAAGTTTAAACAAGGTATGCGTGCATCTTCATTAGGGTGTCCCAAAAAAAAATAATTTCTTTTGCACCGGTATTTTCTGAAAGCTATATAGAGTAAAGTATTTTTGAGATTTTTCCAAATTTTTTGAGACGTTTAGAGGTCCCCACACTCGTATGAGTAAAATTGGCTTTGATGGACAAACCGTGAAACGACAACTAAAGCACTTTACTAATAAAAATTTATTTTTTTTTTTCTTTTTCTCTATTTTTTTTTTTTTTTAAATTACTAAACTCCGTTTTCTTATTTTTCTTTTTTTTCTATTTTTTTTTTTTTATTTTTTTTTTGCGGTTAGAGCCCCATTTCTTTTGGTTATACATGCCCATTAAACCATCATAAAAAACGATTTTAATGAAAATCTACCGTGCGCTTTTAAAGATATTTAAAAATTAAGGTTGCGCCTTCTTCGGTGCACGATTGCAGGTTAATATTTTATAATTTGCGCCCCCAATGACCTTGTCCACATTTGAGTTTGCGAAATTTTGCCAAAATCTTTTATTTAACACCATTAAAATCTAAGTTAAAATTTTTAAAAAAAAAAAATAAAAAAATAATTTCAAAAATGAAATGGGTACAATGCTTTAAAAGAGTATAACTCTGGACGTCTTACCAAATTTAAATTTTTCTCTTAGTTTCAGTTTTTTAAAAATTTAACCATCTTTTAAACTGCATCATTTTTTCAAATTTCATAGAAATTTTAAAAGTTATAATGCGTTTTTACAAAATTTATGAAAAATTGACAAAAATATAATATATGGTACCTAAACAAGCAAATGCAAAGCCAAAACTGGTTTATTCTCAGAAAAGTAAAATTTTGACATTTTTCGTTAAAATGTTGATTTTAAAACTAAGAAAATCGTGGTTATTTACCATGTTATAGTAAAAATCTAAATCAATACGGAAAACCCCAGTTTTTGGGGAAATTCGATTAGATAGATAGATAGATAAGATTTTTATTCGTATTTTTTGTGTAAGGTATTATAAATATTTGTATCACATATTGATCAATACGAACAAAGTTTTGTTTTTGTATAAATACCGACATGGTTTTAAAACCGTCAGTCGGCAGTTTGTCCACTCAAAGTGCTGCCTCGGACTACTACACCTGGCTGCCCGGCTCGTCGCCGAATACCAGATCGTTCATCCTTATCAACACAGTTGGCTGGACTCACTTTACAATTAGGAGCTAACGTTGATTGATATATTAAGTATAAATAATTTAGTGACATTTATTATACATTAAACTCGCTTATAATTAATTTCCTATAATTTATGGCCTTCTCTATATATTCTGCAAGCATGATCCAATTGAAGGGGTCTTCACCGTTTAATGCGCACATTATCTCCTGATCCGTAAGTTGCGTTCTTCCCAGGAATCTGCATCGAAACTCTCTGAGAACGGGACATCTGCCTAGGAAGTGTGTTATATCCTCGACTTCCCTAAGGTTGCACAGCGTGCAGTCCTTGTTTCCCCGTCTGTGTATGCTTCCGTTTAACCACAGGGTGTCAGTGCGTGCTTTAAGTATCCAACTAATAGTCGTTCTTCTGTATGAATTGTTACAATATGTTCTGCCTCTACTGTAGTCAAGATACTTATAAAAACGAGACTCGCTTGATGTGGCACTCTGGATGTGGGATATGTGGTCTTTTTTGCTTAGCGCCATAAGAAGTTTAATACTTATATTGCACCAATGTTCTTTTGTAATACGCGTCATATTTATTATTTCTTGAGATAGTTCGCAGCTTTGCAATAGGTTTTTTACTTCGTCAAACCAAAAAACTTGCTTGCGTATTATGTGTTTGGTTAATATCTGGGGTAGTCGGCAAGCGTCGTATTCAAACATTACCCTGTGAATGTATTTAAGGTGCAAATTTAGACCATACAAATATCCTTCTTCCGCTCCCGTTTCTAGACAAAGTGCATAATTAGGAGTAGTTTCTGCTATCTTGAGGATTCTTTTTATAAAATACCGCTGAAGTGCATTTGTTTCGCCAAACCAGCCGAATCCACAAACTTGTGCTGCATACGATTGTATACCTCTAGCTGTTGCCTGGAATAGGTTCCACTTGCTACTCAACGAAATATCAGGCTTATTCATAAATGTTTTCCAAGTTGAATTCAATGCCCCTTTAGCCTCTGATGTCCTTCGTCTAATGTGAGTTCCAAACGACATAGATGGGGTTAAAGTTACGCCAAGATACTTATACTCTGCCACTGTTCTTATTGCCTCAGATCTATAAACCCATTTTTCTGCTGCAGCTTGTCTTCCTCCTTTCCTAAATATCATTATTTCTGACTTTGCCAGGTTGACTTCCATTGCCCACTTATCGCAATATAATTCCAACTTATTTATCATGTTCTGCAATGTGTTTATATCGTCGGCCAGTATCACAATGTCTATCGGCTTAAAGGAGGAGTCACAAGATAAAATATGCTAAATTTGCAGAACCGTAAGAAATAAGAACTGCATAATTAAAACAAACAAAACAAACTTTTTTCTCATTTAGTCATTTTCCTAAGGTAAGTTTATCCTGACCGGTGCCTGATACCAAATTTGAAATTCCCGTCCCACCCGATCCCGAAAAGTCCTAATAAACAGCTTGGTAAATGGAAAACATCATCTTTCGGCATGCATTTTAAACGATTTGCTAATAGAGGAAAGAAGTATTTAAAAGATCTAAGAGACCAGAAGCTTGGGTTCTCCGTGGGACAGAATTTAAGAACAGTGTTGAACCCTTGCTAACTAAGCTGCCCTTAGAACAAGCCACTTGTTTGCCTTCGTTACCAAATAAACATCTTAACTATTTACCAGTGGAAACTTTAATAAGCCAAATTAGCCTCTTTGGATCTGTTACTGTTTTGTATCACCCCCTCATCATATCACAAACGGTTGAGACCATATATCCGGGCCATTAGCTCCTTCAACCATAAACTTAAACCGTTCATAAACAGTTTCCATGGCTTTGCCCGTTATATCACTTATACGCTGGATCACCAATTCCTCCGTAAGATTCTGCATTTTCTCTTCATCCCCCAGCGGTAGATAACCAGCCAGCTCACAGAAACCCACATTGAATGCTGTAATATCCTTGTTCACACAGTAAGTGTCTCGGGCAAAGATAAACACCTGCAGATCACCAAGTTTCCCAGGTCTCCGATCCTGGGTGATGAAGAGATTATGCGGAATATTTTTCTGGCACATCCAGTCGATAAGTTTAAACATTTTATCAATCTTTTGCCGCAACAGTTCATCATCATCGCCATTCTCAATGATCAGGCAAAGAGCTTGGACGGGCATATCGCGGCTGGTGCGGTACGCATAGCCTCCCGCCAGCTGCTCCAGCTCCACTTGGTCAATGTACAATTCGCGTGGCAGGTGTATAAGATGGTAATGCAAATGATTGACCGAAGCCAAAGCACCGGGACTGTTATAGCCCATGCGTATATCCCGATCATTCATGCTACGCATAAAAGTCAAGCAGAAATGCAGCGACTGAGCCGTAATCCGCTGGACCAGATTGCTTTTGACCTCGGGACAGACTAGGGTATGGAATTTGGTCAATGGACTTCTATTGATAATCATTTGTACATCACTGTTGTTCTTAAGCTTGTCAATGGTCAACATCACCTCCAGATCGTCCACCTTGTTGAAGTTGAATTGATTCGGCTTGAACTTGGGATTAAGATTCTCAATAGTTTGAGGCTGGCGACGCTTTAAAACACGATCGGTATTCAGCTGGGGAAGATTACAAATGATAATCAAATGCATATGTATAGAGGATGCAGTACCTCTGTGTAGAATTTATATTTGCCGGGCAAAACACGACTTGGCCGGGAGCCACGCAGCTGATAGGCAAACAGGCCGGGAATCTCATGCAGCTGCTGCCAACGAACTTTCAAGGCATTTAGATAATGCGGAGACTTGCCCTCTAGACTCATTAGGTATTTCTCCTTGCTTATGGTGCGCTTCCGTTTAGATCGTTTCTCGCCAGAGTCCTTGGCAGCGGCAGCGACAATAACAAATTGCCAGAGCGTTGCCACCCTGTTGCGGTTGTAGTTCAACCTGTTGCCCGCCGCACAACATAGAATTTTCCATATACTGAAATTTGGTCTAAAAAATTGTCTAGCAAAACGCGAAAACATGCTGGGAGAGGAAATTTCATAAGAATTAATACATTTTTGTTAATTTTTGGGCTTTTGTTTACTTTGACAACTCTGACAAGTGATGCCATATTAAAGGCTAAAAAAGCTAAAGCCCAGTTCCCCAAGGAAAAAAAATTTGAACACATTGTGCAAACAAAGTTAGCCTTGAACTATAAATGTTTGCGTAAAGTAAATTTGGTGTTCCCACATGAGCAAATATTTGCTCTTGAAAAATTTGCGCAAATATTTCCCCTCCGCAAATGATTTGCGTTAGTGTTCACACAGTGGGGGGGCAAATTTTATTATACATTGCTTTGCCCAATATATTAAATTTATGAATCAAGTAGGCGGATTTGTTTGAGCAAACAATATAATTTTTTTTTAAATAACACAACAGAAAAGGCATAGGCATGAACAGTAACAAAAATATCTGCCTAATGATTTTATGCTGCGGAGCTGCATATTTATGGGTACTTGAGCAGGAAGAAGCAAAGAAGAAACAAGATCGCCGAAGTGTGTGGGTTAGGTCATGGCTTTCACGCCGCGAAAACGAAGGTTGCTGCGTAAAGCTCTCAAATGATTTGCGATTTGAGGCTCCAATCTTGCTTGTGGTGCGATTGGTTGGCGTCTATTTTTTCCTGTTTAAAGAACGTGAAAATTTTATCATAATTAGTTACAGATGGGAAATGTTGTCGTTTAGTGTTTCTGGCAAGGGAAAATTATGTGTGTGGCGTTATCGTAATCGTTGCACGTATCGAACGCATTTATTTTTATTTATTAACTTGATATATCGATATAGCCATGTCCGTCTGTCTCTCCGTCCGTTCGTCCGTATGAACAAACAGATCTCAGAGATAGGACAAATGCTTCTTATACTTGCAGGCAGATCAAAGAGAGAGAGAGAGAGAGAAAATCTTAGAGATGAGCGCAGCAGCAGCACTGCATTCAGCTCCTACTCTAGGTACAGAGTATATAGTCGGGCTTGACCGACTTTCTTACTTCTTTGGATTGATATATGTTAAATAAGTTCTTCACTATTGGTCATCCATGGTATTTATCGTGGCTTAGTGTTGTCATAATCAGTCATTCAGTGTTGTCCTAATCATAGTACTGTAGTTATGTGTGGTCTTTTCTGGCCTTTGAAAACAGTTTCTTAAGCACTTAGCGGTTATTACCATGCAGATCCTTCAGCTGCAAATTTAATTGCATGCATTAATCCTGACATGATTTTTTACTTTGTTTGACATTATTATATTTTTGATCCGCAACGGTCATTTTCCGCGATTTGATGATTTGTCAGTCACGGAAAGTGGTTTGAAACATTCTTTATGATCTTGTCTATATTCTTTAACATTGTTCTTCCATGGTATTTATCGCTGTTCGGTATTGTCAAAATCATGGTAAGGTAGTTATGTGTGGTCAGTTGTGCCCTTGAAAAGCAGTTTCTTAAGCACTTAGCGGTTTTTTTTACCATGCAGATCCTTCAGCTGGCATGATTTTTTATTTGGTTGGGCATAAAGTTGTTTTGATTATTCATATTTTTATCCTCTTTGATACTATTTCGCGATTCGATAAGTCGTCAGCCAAGTGCCGGCTGCTGGCTCCCAAACTGTGCCACCAAAATTAAAGCTTGCTAATATTTTTAATTTAATTTTATTTTTTACAGTTCTACGATTATAATAGTACGATGCCACGATTATTTTATTTCTTGTGATTTATTTGAATTTTTCTTGCAGCTACAGCTCTAATTTTGGTATTGCAAAGGCCAAAAAAATTTTTTTTTTTAATATTTGCCGTGTTTGCTCTTACAATTTGCTTGCAAGAGCAAACTCGCAAACCCGCAAACAAAATTTGCCGAAGGTGTTCCCACGTGTTCCCATTAGGCCAATATTTGCTTCAAATTATTGGTGCACAAACATAGGCAAAGCCTACTTGGCAAATATTTGTGAGCAAACTATTTGGTGTTCCCACTACGGGCAAACAAAATGGGCAAATATTTTAAATCATTTTTGGTGTACAATAATGCATAAGTTGTTTTCAGCTGTGAACAAACACAACTTTTTCGGACCTAGAGCCAGCTAGAACTCACTAATTAAAAATTAGAAAGGTCGCCAGATAAATACAAACTCTATATAAGAGACGGCACGCTCTCTTGTTTTGTAAACGAAACTAACAAAAAGTTTCAAGAAACAACGCAAACGCTTTTTTGAATGCTTGCATTCAAATTAGTTCTAAGCTTTCTCAAAAGCTGTAGCTTTTGAACTTTAGAACTTGAGCTTAAGCTTAAGCTTATGTACACCAAAAAGTTGAAAACATGGAAGCTTGTCCTATTTTTACTTTCATTGTTTTTTGAGGTTCCCAACTGATTAAAACATTGATTGTATGGAAAGGCAGCTGAAGTGATGTTTTCTCCAGCGATAAGCCTACGAAGATTCATTCGGGAGGATGATGAAACGGTACCGTAAGGCAACCACCTCATTTTTGGTGTACAATAATGCATAAGTTGTTTTCAGTTGTGAACAAACACAACTTTTTCGGACCTAGAGCCAGCTAGAACTCACTAATTAAAAATTAGAAAGGTCGCCAGATAAATACAAAAAAATTTGCGCAAATTATTTGCCTGTGGGACCGTACCTTAAATATCGCAAATTTAAAAAAAGTGAATTAATAAGTTAATTTAAAGATGTTTCTTAAAGTTTCATACTTAGATCGACAGAAAATTTGTTTCGTCGTAGGATTTCCTTAAGTAGAAACTCTTTCTTACAGCACATGAGCCATAAAGCAAAGCCATGTGTTTCTAATTATATGAAATAATGTGATGCAACGAATTTTCTGCTGTTCTGATTACGCACTTCAAGTCATTTTTATACACTTGAAAAGTGTATTATAATTTTGCCCAGAAGTTTGCAACGCATAGAAGGAATCATCACCGACCACATAAAGTATATATATTCTTGATTAGCATGACGAGCTGAGTCGATTAGCTTTTCAGCCTTTGTCCGTCCGTCTGTCCGTCTGTCTGTTTCTACGCGAACTAGTCCCTCAGTTTTGGAGCTATCGAGCTGAAACTTTGCACAGAGTCTTCTTTTTACTGCACGCTGCTAATATGTCGGAACCGACCGGATCGGATGACTACTTCTTGTAGCTGCCATACAAATGTTCGTTCGGAAAATGGGTTTTAGTAAGAAAAACTGTTTTGTTCTCAATATTACTGCTCTTAAACACGGTCATGGGTAATATGTAATGTTTTTAAGCTGATCTGCGAAGTTTGGTCGAAGTCGCTAACCGTTGAGACAAGATATTTCAAGTGTATCAAAACTTCGGTACAGACGAAGTTAGCTTTGCCTTTCTCGTTCGTATTGTTTTGTGTTTTTATTTGTTCACTTTAAAAAGCGTTTGTAAAATCTGTTAAATTTATTTTAAATATCAGATTTGGCAAGAAAATAGCTATATTGGCAACACAGTTTGTTGTGCTTTTCCAGCCCTGGTTTTGGCTTTTACCCAGAGCCAAGTTTATTTGTTTATCTTTTGGAAATGGCTCAAATTCGTGGCACCTGTGAGAGTTTTTGCCCTACGGATGAAGCCAAACTGCGTACACGTGAGAGGCTGTTGAACTTTTTTGAATACAAAAATGGTCAGAAACATGTGCCGGGAGTGTTGGTCAAGGAGTTTACTCGCTCTGCGGCCGATGTACAGGTGCCCAAGGCCAAGGATTTGCGTACAGAAGCCTGCCTGATCAAAACTCTGGAATACCTGCTGAAGGAGTATGTGTCTGGTGAGGATTTCCTACTCTATGCTGATACATTTCTTTCCTCCTTCAGCATTGTTCTGGACACACGCAAGCCCTTTCATCTGGTGTATGATTTCATTTTTGATCGCCTGCGTGCCATACGTCGAGAAATTGTCATACAAATGTTTGATGCACGGCGAACCATACCCATTTTAGAGCCCATTATCATGTTTTTGGCCTATAGCCGATATCGTCTGAACGGCGAGCCCATAGAGAAATTCGATGCCAAAATATGTGATCAACATCTGCAGGAGTGCCTGAATGGAGTACTTTGCTGTTACGAGGAGTTGGACGAAACGGAAGCAGACGCGCTCACTATACGCCAAATAGAGCGTAGGTGCTTCATAGAGTCCTTGTATCAAGTATACAATTTGGGGGCCTTGGAACCTTTGGCGCGCGCCCTAATCCTACCCGCCCACATACGTCGAGATCCCACTTTTAAGCTGTCTTTTGACATTTGTTTGGCCTATCAACAGGGGAATCTCTATCGAGTGCTGATGGGCTTGCCTAAATTGCCGCACATTATGTGTGCCTTGGCTGCCACCAAATTGCAAATGATCAGAAGGTAAGAATATGAATAATTAAGGGATTATTTCATTGAGCATTAATTAACCGTTAGACAAACAATGCTAATCAGAGTTGCCAAATTGATTCAAATTTGAAGTTGCTGTAAATATTCGCTTCTGCCGCTCTGCATTAATTACAGTTTACACCGTTTACAGTGTGTCAAGAAAGTGTTTTGACACAGGAAAAACTAGTATGAACTATAGACCGTGGTTTGCTCAAGTTCTTGGCACAACATGGCTCAAAAAATTCTGTATATTTTATAGAAAATTTGTCAAAAATCCGAAAATATATATATTGAGTTTTGATGGCCTCGAGAAGGCTTAAAAAGTTCCAATTTCCCCTTAATTTTGTTTTTGAGCTGCTAGAATCGTTATAGAAGGCAGACAAAAATTTTGTAAAATTTGTAAAAAAAAAATAATTATTTTAACATGTACGACACGTACAATTGGTTCAGCAACACAATCGGACGGCAACAAATTTATGATTATTGCAGATTATGGCATATCCTTATTGCCTTCAAACTACACAAATATTTATTGTAAAGGAAAATATTAATGACATAATTAACTATGCACTTGTAGATTATATAAAAAGTGTGTTTACTAAAAATTGAGTTATTTATATTGAACTCGGTTCGCCGATTCCATGTATAGAGTGCTTATCACAACACCATTGAACATATAATTTAACATGAAATATTTAATTTATTTGTTCGACACTTTTGTAAAAAGATTCTGTCTACATTGACAATTCAAAGATAAATTAAGGACAAATTGGAACTTTTAAAGCCTTTTCGAGTCCATCAAACCTCAATATATCTGATTTTGGGTTTTTGATTAATTTTCTATAAAATATACCAGGGATGCAAACCACTCGGATATAAGGACTGGTTCGGTTCAGTGGTTCACATAGTTTTTGAACCGCCGGTTCGGTTCATTGCATGGTTTTTGGGGCTTACTGAACCGCGGTTTTTGGTTCGGTTCGGTTTTTTTGTTCATTTAATTAACTAAAGAAAAATATTTTTGATACAAGTGTTCAGATTATTCATTAACAAATACTTAGGTTTTCAGTTAATCGGGTATGTTCAAAATTCCGACGGCAATTTCTGTATAAACGTTCTCATTTTGTTTTGAAATCCTACAACTTTACATATCAAGTGACGTTGTTGTGAGTTGTTCAGAAACTTTCACGGTTTGAAATCGACTACGATTTGTCACTTCACATATAAACAAATTTTCAAAACAACAGAGAATAATCTTTAGGTAATCGCTACTAATCGATATTTTACTTTTTTAAGAAATTGAATGAATATCCGTAATGCTTTCATTATCGTTTGGATTTTTTTGTATATTAACATTAAATGAGATAAAGCTTGGGTATTATGTGAGCTGACCCCCAAACGGATAATGCAATCACGACTTGGCTTATTATAATTTTGGGTCGATTGGTTGGATTAAGGTTGATGTTCTTAGTTTTTTACAACAACTTTGCTTTTCCAAGTATTTTCGAATTTTTTTAAAGCTAATTGCAGATTTAGCTCACTATTCGCCAGTAACTCAATACCTACTACGAACCGAACCATTTTATTTTTCGGTTTTTGGTTCGGTTCAACATTTTGAAAACACACCGGCTCGGTTTACGGTTCGGTTCAGAAGCACAAAAAGCGGTTCGGTTCGGTTTAAAACCGGTTCGGTTCAGAACCGGCAAGATTTTTCCAATTGTGCAAAGACCGTCACATGTTGAAAATTAATCGTATGGAGAAAATTCCGGTCTAATGAACTACTATGCAAATAAAATTATTTTCGAATGTGAGTTGTTTTCCTTAAAAATACAGACTTCTTTCATCTACTATTAAAAATTTAATACAAATCAGCCATACTCTGCGTATCGATCAAAACTTATAACCTATGAAATTATTCAAGTATTTTTTATATTGTATAGATTTCGTTTCTTTATAAGTTGAATTCTCCGAGCTTGGAATATACCAAAAATCAAATCAGTCTGTTTCTGCATTTTAAGGTCAAGTTTAAAGCTAATCCATTAGATATAGGGAATTCCAACACCGTATTTGATTCAGTCTGAAAAACTTGTCTAGAATCAATATTTTATTATCTCAAATCTCGACTGAGAATAATATAATCAAACCTTGCTATACGGACTATTGACCAGTTTAGACTATGTCTGCCCACATCCTTCCCCAATATCCCACCCACTTCCCGCCCCATCCCACCAACTTCTCCCAGCACCATTCCTATTACCACCCATATCCAAAAAACAATTCCCACCCACGGTCCCAACTAAATACCACACACATCCCGCCCAAATTCCATCCACTTCCCAACATCTTCCCTGTCCCGAGTTTTAAGTCATCATAAAAAATGTTTATTTTGCATGTAAAAAAACTTTCTCGGACGTTCCATATTGATCGGACTTTTAAATTATTTCGCCATTTTATTCTTGTACAAACCGAGTCTCAAGTCAATCGGATAAAAAATTGTTATTTTCCCTGTAGAAATTTCAAGCCTGGGGCGGAATTTTTGGAAGAAAGCCGTTTTACAAAGTTTCAAGCCAATCGGATGCATAAATAGTTTTCTTATCGCAGAATTTTCGCGCATTTTCGCCCGTGGGGTCAGATTTACCGACATTGGAAAATCGTATTCAAATTAATTTCATTCTTTTGAAACCGAGTTTTAAGCCAATCGTTCATCTTCTTGCAGAATTTTCCGGGCATTTTCCGACCGTCGGGGCGGATTTACCGACATTGGAAAAATCGCATTTCAAATTAATTCGTATTTTGTCTTTACAAACCGAATTTTAAGTCAACCGGATGAGAAATAGATACATTTCATGCAGAATTTTCCGGGTCACCTTTAGTGGATTTACCGACATTGAAAAATCACATTTTCAAATTATTTCGTATTCCTATACTTATTTCAAGCACGGATGAAAAATGTTTATGAATTTTGCTTTGAATGCAGTAGTACGCACCTTCACCCCTAACAGAACTCCTGTCACAAAGTACAGCCCTCAATCTTTACCGTTTAGGCTGTGCGATGATTGCCAATGAGTCAGTGAATCAGTCAGTACAGTACACTCATTCTTTTTATAGATATAGAGCGAGGCCAGGGAGGGGGTATTGGCAACGACCAATATTATCTCTAAGATGCCGAACGCCCATACAATGGTTTTGCAATATGCAGCTTTTTTTTTGGCGCCGAAAATCGCTCTCTCCGCTCACACAAAGTGGCGTAAAAATCTAAAAATAAAATGCACTTGCTTGTGTGAGTAATGCTTGGGAATACGTGAGCACACTTACAGTCGTCGGCTGTCGCTGTATGCGTACAAAAACGCGGCTGGCTCTAGAGCGCTCTCTCTCTCTCTCTGGCTTCTGGACAAAATTTCAAGAGAGCCAAAAGTCCCTTGAAAAGCCAGCCCCAAGAAATCGTGTGCAAAAAAAATCGTATGGCGTTACTCATCTTCATATTCTAATGTCTTTGGTATTGGTGTGTAAAAACCTAATCGCTTTCTGCTCTTTTGGTCTAAGCTTCGGCGAGCGTTCGGGTCGTGTACGTGTGAATAGCGAAATGTTTTCGCCCCCTGGGAGGAACCAAGGGCTATCGCTAGTAGAGAGATATTAAAATTCCATTGAAACAATTCAGCATTTATTTGAGCATCTTTATCTTTATAATAGATTACGCCTTATAACAAAAACAAACGAAAAATGACTTGCTGTCTGCGCGATTCATAATTTTAAATGGTCTGCCACGGAATTGGCGCGAGGGGAGGGAGTCAGCCGCCCATGTCAGCAGTCGTGGGTTCGAATGGTGGCCTGACTCGAGCGAACATTTTTTTTTTTATTTTTTTTGTTTTCAAATTGTATTTTTAAACAAATAAAATTTTTTGTTATACAAGAAAACACACTTCTAGTAAATATTTTCAGCATTTAAACGTTTTTTTTCGTTTTGGAGAGCAATGGGAGCTGCGTTGAGGAAATGCTTTCTTAGTACAATCTCCGATCACTTTTGGTTGGCAATTTTAAAATTTTATAATTTTTAATTTTTGTTTTTTTTTTTGGTCGTTACAAACAATAATTTTTTTCTTTTTTTTTAAAGATAATGGATAAAGTTTACGGAAAGTATTTTTTTTTTTTTGTGTGTCAAAAAACTTTCTTGACCCACTGTATGCATGTATGTATGGTACTAATATTGATTTCTTTTACAGACGTTTGCTTCTAGTGTTTACGCATGCCTACAACAACAAACAGTTGACAGTGCCGGTCTCATACTTGTTGCGTCTGCTGCTAATTGACTCCAACGATACGTTATTCAAGCTCTGTCGGCATTATAATTTAACCGTTACTTCAGATCGCAAGGCAGTACATTTTAATAAGACTGATTTCAATAGCACGGTGGAGGCAATGAAGATTTTGAATGAGCCCTTTATTGAATCCAAAATGGCCGCAATTTACTTGCCCGAGGTGTTGCTGCTAAAAAAAAGTTTAAAGTGTAAATAGTTACTTTATTTAATTTAAACAAACAAAAAATTGTAAATACGTATATAGAACTTGGCAACCCTGGCCATTGTAATCGTTATCGCTATCGATAAAAGCGCAAAGCGGCTTAAGAATTATGTATTAAGTTAAACAGTGCTGAACTAGAGAATGCATTTCGTCATATTAGCAAATAAAAATTGAATTAATAGATTTTTAAATAATTACTGCCTCTGGCGGGTCTGGCGCGCATACACATACACAGGGCCAACGCAGGGCTGCATTCGATAACGTTGTCGACACAAAAACACACACACACACAGGCGCACACCAACAAAAAGTGTACGCAAGAGAAAGTGCTTTGAAAAATTCAATTCCGCCATATTTACCGGCAAAATTCAAAATATTTACATTGCAACCAAACATTAAAGTCAGCCCCCGTCCAAGTGTAATATAAGCAAGTGCATCCAAAGAGCCAACCAACCGGGGGACGTCTCCGTTTCGTCTGGTGCTGCTGTCGCGCAGCACCCTTAACTCGAACGACAATAGGAAAGTCAGCGAGAGAAGGAGGAGGCAAACAGACAGAATACCGACAAAAACAACAAGCACAGCAGAGCGGGGGTAATTGCTTTTCTTTTTTGGGTGGATACCGAGGAAATTGCTAACTTCTAATTTGTGAATTTGCAGTGGCCAAACCAATACACACACAAGCGTTCACACACACACAGGCACCAACACGTATAGACACACAGGGACGGGAACGGAACAAACGATGACAAGTCATCATCACGGCGGTGCCCACTACCAGCACCAGCATCATCAGCCCCGGCCGCCCATAGTCAAGAATCTATCATTGGCTGCGGCTGCGGTGCCGCTGCCCCTGCCCTCATCCGTGTCTAATGTGCCCCCCTCCTCGTACTTCACACACACATTGCCGCTATCCACCACAATTGTGGAGCAGCATCCGTATACCAGTGAACTGGATGCGGCGGAGAATGAAAGTTTCCTAATCGAGGAGATCATAGATGATTATGATGACGAAACCAATATAGTTGTAGACACGGGCGAGTTCTTCATAGCGGGCGATGTGTATGAATACTATCCGGTGGATAGGCTGGATCGCATAGCCACAGCCGATGCTCTACCGCCGCCCATTATCATGCAACAGCAGCAGACCAGCGATGAGGAGGAACAGCCAGAGGACTTAATTGAGGATGAGGCCTTGCGTTTGTCCTCGTCCTGCGAAGGCGAGGATGAGTTGGACGAGGAGGAGACAGTGCCGGCTATGACGAATGCCTTCGAAATAGCCTCGGAAATGCTGACCACCATAGAGGCCACCAATATTAAGGAGGAGCAGCTGGAGCAAAGCAGCGATTATTATATGAAGGCCAGTGGCCACGAGGATTCCAACAGTTCGCATGCCATGCAGGATTTCAAGCCCTTTGGTCGGGCCCAAAACACACGTCGCTGGAAACAGACCAAAGTACCCATACGCATTACCCAGGATGAGTTCAATGTAACGCTATGGTCCTCGCTCAACTCGGAGGATGAGGACGAGGATGAAGAGGGCGAGGTAGCAGCAGCAGCAGCCCCAGTGGTGTCCACAGCATCCGCCAGCAGTGCGGAGAGTGAAGCCTCCACTCTGCCCAAGCTGATTATAGACGATCAGCTGCACCATGATGTTCTCAGCGATGGCATAGGCAATGAGTATGTCATTTTGCCGGATCCTTTTAGCGCCTCGGCTGTCAACGATGTGGAGGAGGTGGTCAATGCATTTATGGGCGATGTCAAGGGCGAGGATGATAGCCAACCGTTGAGCGAACAGTTTATCATGGATGAGGCCTATGGGCATATCGAACTTATAGAGAATATGCCGCACCATGAGGAGTTTATAGCCGCAGCAACAACTGCTGCTGCTCCTACCAACACAACGACAACTACCTCACCAGCAACAGCAGCGTTACCCAAATTGGTGCTGCAAAACAGCAGCACCAATGTGCGACTGAAAACCACACCAAGCCAAGCCAAGTCTTCGAAAAGGCAGAGCCAACAGCAGCAGCAGCAGTTGAGCTCCACCACCAACTCCTCCTCCTCCGCCAATTCAGTTTTGCCGCCGCCACCTTTGGTGCCCACACGCAGTGCAGCCTCTGTGGTGGCCTTGGAGGATGAGGAGTCCAAATATCGTTGCACACATCGTGGCTGCCAGAAGGAGTTCCGTAATCATTCGGCCATGCGCAAGCACATGCACACGCATGGCCCGCGTGGGCATGTGTGCAATGTCTGCAGCAAGAGCTTTGTGGAGAGCTCCAAGCTGAAGCGCCACCAGTTGGTGCACACCGGCGAGAAGCCCTTCGAGTGCACCTTCGAGGGTTGCGGCAAGCGTTTCTCCCTGGACTTTAATCTGCGCACTCATGTGAGAATCCATACGGGAGATAGGCCCTATCATTGTCCCATTGATGGTTGCTCCAAATGCTTTGCCCAGTCCACCAATCTCAAGTCTCATATGCTAACGCATACAAAGCCCAAGCGAAAATGGCCAAGGGCACCGCAGGTTAACAACAAAACGCCGCTGGTGGCACGCTATGGACGCTTGGAGTTTGGCGAGGATCCGCGTTTGGTGTATGTGGAGCCCAATGGTGGGATGCAGGCGGTGCTGCTGGATGGTACCTCGTCGAATGCGTCCTAACAAGCAGCAGCTGGAGTGACCAGGCACTCCCTGGCTGTGGTCTAGATGAGCATTGTACAGTTAGTTGTAAGAGGCCATTAAAAGGCAAAGTTTAATATATGTAAGCAAGGATTAGTTTTTGGAGTTTATGCACTTGGTGTGGCCAACTCCAACTCCTCCCACTGCTCCTCCTCTCCTTCCTCCTCCACCAAAAGTGTAACGTGTGGAAGCGGAAGAGTGGTTTTTGTCAAACAGTTCTTAGATTTTAGTTTGTATGATAAGCTATGCTCTCCCCCCCAACCACCCCCCCCCCACACACCATACTGATCTGATTGTAGTCCTGTGTGCGCAGCAGTCATCCCTCGAATAACAAAATGCTGCTGCACCATACTTTTTTCTTACAATATTTAATATTTGCATACAAAAACCAACAATATAAACAATAGGCTATTCTATATATAATATATATTTTTGTAATGAATTCTAACATTTAGAGCATTGAAGTGCGAAAGTAAAGTACACACACATATAAACATGGAATTGTGTTGGGCATTTTTTTTACTAGGTACATTACCAGAGTGGCACGGTCGCCACTTTTAGGTACAAATGTTAACAAGTTAAAAAGGGAATGGATTTTACGTCTAAGGACGAAGCAAGTGTTCATTACGATACATCTGAGTCTTAGGAATCAAATAGAATCAGTTCCAGTTCCCCAGTGTAGACCTCTGTAAGCGCAATGTCTTATATCAATGAATTTAAGTTCAAATTGCTTTCTCTAGACAAACTATTTATCGCCTGCTGTGAGTCCAAAAGTGACGCATTTTGAGCCGCCTTCGTATACTGTGACGATTGATCAGAAAACAAACTGTTAGAGTCAAGGTTGTAATCGTCGAACCAAACGTAAATTCCACTTTCATACACACATCTAACCTAAGGCTTTGATTCGAACCTTATAAGCGGTGGGAGCGCCTTTGCTCCCATTGCCCCGAGAGTTATTTTTCAGCAACTGGCGCCTCTCAGTCGCACAATCATTTGGCTCGCTTCGATGTGAGTTACAACAACAAAATCCATGTGTACTGCGCCGCGCCAAAGCGCACAATCAGACGGCCTTTTCGACTTGTAATCTCTGTTCTTAGTGAGCTAAATGCCTGCTGCTACGATCTAAAGGTTACCGATTAATGGAGTATTCGTAAACATACAGCTTGGTTCTGTAAAAAGACACGATATGAACATAGTCTTAGCAATATAAAAGAAAAGAAGATTCAGGCGACACCATCTTTTCCGAGTGTTTAAGTAACTTTGGCAATGGACATGGACAAACTGGATCGTCAAATGAGCTTGAGATCGTCGATCAATATGTTATATAACAATGAACCACGATGACGGCCCTGCGTGAACGGTTTCGGATACAGCAGACTGAAAACGCACACATTGGCACCGATGGGTAAGTTATGAACCGAGAAAGCTGGATTTGAGGCCTACTAAGGTCTCTTTAGGTAGAAGTAAGTTATGCCTAACTGAATCCTAAGTCTTTGCTGAAATCCATGTAGAAGTCAGTATGTTTTCGTTTGACTCTTGAAGGAAAACTCTTAGTGGGATTGTAACCGTAATTATGTACAATACTTTCGGATTATAGGTAGCTCTCGGAATGTATTTGGTTAGCTCTCGCTCGAGGTCTACGAATCAACTAAATATTCTTTATACACAATCGAACAGCCCTCCTTTGTTGTTAGGCCGAGAACATTGACCTTGCCTTGCACCGTTGTTTCTTATTTCCCTTGCTACTCTTCTGGGACCATTCTACAACATTCTTCATTTTTTTTTTTTAAAAACAAAAAAATATTTTTTTCTCTCTCTACTTGTCCCGGTCTCCCGTACCAGAAACTGGGGTCCTTGCCGGTATCCCGCCACTCTGCGTTGCCCATCGGACGACTCACGATAGTTGCCGTCCCTCATATTCCACCTCTACGGTTTTTTCCTTTGCCTCTTTCCTTTTGTCCGCGATCACTTTCCCTCTTTGTTTGTCAGCCTTTACTATGGTTCACATAATGAACACGCATTGAGGTCTTAACGCGCACACTAAACGGCTCAAGGACCAAATGTTACGACTCCAATAAATTCTGTTACTGCCGTCCACATTAAATGATACGCAATGAGGTTTCGTTAGACACTGATATATTTCTTACAATATGTACTAGCTTAAACTGGGCTCTTATTTCATCTTAGATCAGTCGCAGCTGGGGCTCTTTGCATAGGTTGGTTTTTAAGAATCTATTTTTAACAGCTAATAGGAGAATATACATTTAGCTCAGCCACTGCTTGGTAATCTTAAGGGTGAGTTTTTAAGGTTCTATTTATGCTAGCATGTGTTTACAATTTTGTGTACATACATTTTTAGTTTGTTTTAGTTTTTCTTGTGTTTAATATTTTAAACAACCCGGTTGAACATTAGTTCTGTTGGTGGACTTCCGGTAGTGCTGTGTGGTGTCACGTTCTTGAAGTGCTTCCTTATAATTTCTCTTTTAGGAGTGTTCGATTTTCAACCGCTCAGCACAATATTTAAGGACACTGCTAAGGATATTGTCCGGTTCAGGTGAAAATGGCAGCTTAAGTGCCTTTCAATTAAATAAAAAAGTTATGAACATTATTGAAGGGCAAATGCAAATTCTTCCCTGTATAATTGATCACCTCGCATAGTCGTTAAATTTATTTCTTTGTCGTCCGTTTTCACGTCCTCACACACTTCTGAGTGACTCTGTAGTCGCTTGTATTGCCATTTTAGAACTTGAGTTTTGCTTTGAATGCACGGTAGCCACTTTTAAAGCAAAAGCTTTAAATTGGATCCTTTTTTTCTCTTTGCCTTCATTAAATGAAAATGAAGCCTTATTTATTTAACCAAATGGAGCTTTTTAACAGCAAAAAGAATTTACGAACGCAATGCAAACCGAAATAGGGATCGAATCGATGAACCTGATAAAAGCTTCATTTAAGCAAGCCAACTTAATAGCCAAATAAATTAAATCAATATTTGATCTCTAATTACGTTCAAAATTTTTCATAGTCTTTGGTCTATAACTTTTAAAAGAGCGATGATATCGAGAAACTGAAAAGTTGGTAAACAAGAGAGACTGAAGAACTATGAACTATTATTTTCGGAGATTTTTTTCTACTAGCAAAACATTTTTCAGAAATAACTAAGCTTGGAAGAAAACCGATTTTTTAAAAATCTAAATAAATTCTCCGTAGACACTTCTGACTCTTTGTTTGTTCGCACATCTTTCATCTGTGTGTCTTATGGTTTTAAATTTTCCAGAGGAACATATCGATCTGTTTTGTTTTTCTTTATTATTAAATATGAAATAATAGGGCCTGACTCGACAAGCATCATATAAACCAGACTAGTAGTCCTGGTATTTTTTTCAATTTTTTGATGTAGCTCCCATACAAAGAAAAATAACAAGTATCATAGGGGGTACTTATTTTTTGTGAAGCCTAAAGTTTCGCCCAGTTTCGTTAAGATCGGTAAATTTTAAGATGTAGCTCCCACACAAAGTAAATAACCAAAAAATATATGGGCACATTTAAAAAAAGTTGGTTGTACTTCTAGCAGTATTTGGCAACCAAATAAGAATAGTTACTTCCTTAAGGATCCAAAGTATTCAAAAATAACAATCTTAGGCTGAGGTAGCCGGAGCTATTTTCCCTTTTTTGTAAATTCAATTAACATATTATTTTAATTTTAAAATGCATACGAACATTTCGTAGCCTACAAGAAAGCACTTAATTTATAAAAAAAAAGTTACTAGAACTAGAAACATAGCCATCACATAGCATGCATCTGCTAAAAATAGTCAAAAGTTACCCTCCGTACAGGTATCGGAACAATGCTCGACCTTGGGTTCCTTCACTGCAGAACTCCGTTAACAGAACCATCAAAACTACTGTACATTTTCGAATTCATGGGTTAATTAGGTCGCTGTTTTATGCACCAGAATTAAAACCTGGGTTTGCAGACCACGAAGTTGTCGCAGAAAGTTACCAAAAGTCCAAGTCAATACGTTAAATGCCTTACTTATCAGCTGCTTTTTGCGAATTGGCGGAATAGCCTTATCTCGCTTCTAGGATGCATTCCAAACTGTTAGCCTTGGCATAATAAGAAGACTGAGTCATTCAGCTTAAGCCTTGGTGTGTTGCCTCGATTATTGGAGAAGATACAGTATCAAATTGATTGACATATTACTCTGCAGGGGCTTCAATATCGCCGTTATTGAGCTCGTCAAGCTTTTGGATAGTCAGGAAAACGGTGATCTTCAGACCTTTCCAGTCCGATGTAGCCTTGGCAATATCATCATCAATTTTCTTTGGCGACAGACCAAGGGGACCAATTTTGGGAGCCAATGATGATGTTGCTCCTACTTCGCCACCCTTGCAGCGCAAGTAAACCAATTTTACTTCCGTAGGATCGAGTTTGGGAGGCATATTTGTATCCTGGTTGTCTAGAAAGGTTAAGTAGGGTTAACTCGGACGACGCTTGATGCGTGACACAGAGGACAACTAGACCTTTAGCAGATGTTTAGTCCATATATGTAAATCACTACGTTTTTGTCGTAGGACTTTATTGGAGTCATCTTTCAGCAATGACAACACAGACCTATTCTTGGGGTAATTAATTGCGGTAGCCTGAACCTCTTGGTAAATAGTGGGAGGACCTTCTCTTCCGCATTGATTCTTAATTCTTAAGCCCACCCAATAATCTTAAAGTGTGTGCTCAGTGAGTATGGAACTAAGGGTTACTTTACTTAACATTATATTATATATTCATTCACTCTCCTCTCCTCCTCTTCGGTTGGAGGATGGAACAGATAGCGGTTTTTTATAGAACGGACACCACCAATCTTTGCGCCCCCCCGTTTTAAAGATAGAGGTTTCCACCCTGATTTTTTTTTTCTCTATTAAAGCAGCCCTCCCACCAATTATATTTTCCAGCCTTCTTTTTTAAACTCTAGTATAAGATAGAGGGGCGAAAAGACCTCAAACTGAGGTGTGTGGTACTCCACTTCTATTGAACGCGTTTACAAGTCGAAAGGTAGTTAATCAACAGGTTGACACGTTACACGTTGTTGAATTACCACATATGGTAAACGCTTTCTAAACGTTTTTTTGTCTAAGTTTTGATTTCTTTTTTGCATGTAACATTATTGATTTTGTATTTTGTGACACATTCGCTCGAAGTAATTTAAAAAAAAAAACTAAACTAAGCTAAAACTGGATATTTTAGGAATTTTATTTAATTTTTTTTGACTTGATTTATTTTAACATTTATTGAGGTGATGGTTTTACTTTAAATGTACTTCATATTCAGTTAATCTTAGTCTACATAAGCTCTAGACTTAAATACTGCAACGGATTCATACATCCGCGGCTGCACTTTGATGGGCCCACTTTAGATTCGGTTCAGCTGGCCAATTATCAACATGCGCTGCTCCACCTTCATAACTTGATGAGCTCGAAAAGTGTTATTAAAGAGGCACAATTACAGATACATACAATAGATTAGAAAGAAATGCAAACAGAAATTATATAGACAAACACACACATGCTAGGCGGCTGGTTAAATGACCTTGACGCCTGGTCCTGCTGTTGCTGCTGGCAATAGGTCCGCCATGGGTGTATTTGCTCCAACCAAACCAGCAAAGGAAAGTAGCACCGAATAGTTAAAATACCAGAAAACGCAGAATAATACCATGAAAATGACGTCTGTGAATGAAGAGGGCAATAAAGATTGTACAAGATAAGCCTACAATTAAGAGTTAGGGATGACGAATGGGGCAGGCCCCAGACGCAATCTGAAGACGCTTACGTATTGTAACACGCTCCCATTTCTCCACCATATACAGCTCGGTGACCTGCAGCAAAAAACAACAACAATAAACATAAAACAAATTCAATTAGCATGGGGACTACCAAATTTAGTTAATTGAAGTCAGCTGCTGTACGCACCATTAAGTAACGAAACCACCAATAGCCTGCAAATTCAGTCAGGTTGTCCAGCATGGTGAGGAAATCAATAAAAAGGTAATGGGTAAATGGGTAAACAAAAATTAAATTGGGCTAAAAGCGCGTTTTGACCAAGTTTAATTTGTCCTACATATACTAAATAGAATCGATACTTTAGTCAGTGATGTCATTTCCGCTTTTTTCCCGTCAGATTTGCGTTTGCGGGAAAAATTTAAAAACAGCGGGCAGCGGGAATTCTAGATTATTTAGCAAATTTAAGCAGCATTTTTTTAATTTATGCTTTTACTCAATTTCAAGAGTTGTTTTAATTAAGTTTGACGGTTGAAATGTTAAAAATGTATTGTAAATGGGTTTTTATCCAAGTTAATTTGATAAAAACCAAAATTCGAAATAGAATAAACGTTAAACGCTATTTTAAGTATAAGCTTCATATTTATATTTATTTTTAAATAAGAAATTAATTTACTTAAAATTGTAGGTATGGACTGCGCCTACACTAAAGGTGCTGTTTTAATTACCAATTACCACCCAGCTGCCTATATACAATAGTACAACGAGACTATTATCCGAGCGGTGATGCAGAATATATTGAAGATGTATTATGTATACACCAATTGTCGATTAATGTATCATTCGATTATGCATTGACATGCGCCAAGCTAATAAGGCAAATCTGAGAGAAAATTACCCTTTGCCCACATTTGAAAATTTATGCCATGTCTAAGAGGGGCTATTTTCCGACTGGACCTCAAAGATGCTTATCATCAGCTGGAATTGCAAGAGGCCAGTAGGGCGATATCTACTTTTATCACAACAAGAGGTTTATTCTGACATAAAAGGTTAATGTTTGAAGTTTGTTCAGCAGATGCAGGAGATGCTAGCATCTTGTACCAATGCGATGAATTATCTGGATGATGTTATTGTCTTCGGCAAGACAGAAAAAGAACATGATGAGGCGGTCAAGGCAGTACGCCCAAAATTAACTGAAAACGTCGTACAACTAAATGACGACAAATGCTTATGAAAGCAAAGGAATTGAAATTTTAAGTCACATTCTTTTGAATCGCGGAATCCATATAGATCCGGAAGAGGTAAAAACAATAATTTCTTTTCGCAGGCCACAGAGTAAAGAGGAGCCCAGAAGTTTCCTTGGACTGATCCACTTGTGTGCATAGCTCGCAAATAACTCTCAACCCAATGTTCAGTTCGCTCTGCTCACGTCACTGACCAAAAAACAAAAACAAAACGGGCTCGGTCTTCCCCTCAACCGAATTTAAGCAGCGATTCTCGCTCACTGCTCGGTGTCGTGGTTGAACACACAGCACCGATCGGTCTTGAGAGCAACCCCATTCCAGGCCCAATTCAGTCAATCGCTCATCAAATGCGGTCTTCACGAAAACCGAACTTTAAAAAGGTTGTCTCATTTTTGGGTGTATCCCTAAAGACAGCGCTAAAGGTAAATGAAGGTTATCCCCAAAGACTTGCCAAAACAAAAAACCCATATAAAAAAACTCACAAAAATTTTTGTGCCAAAGCCCTTTGGCAGTCTCTTGGTGGTAGTCCATACTTCCAACAAAAAGGCCTCAATTCAATACCGATAAAATACTAGATCCGTATTTTCTGTAATTTTATCGATAGCCCCTGAATAATAAATTTTAATTATTTCGAGAGGTATCGCACATTGTCGATACACAAATATGCGTAATCGGATGAAATTTGAATAATTTTCCCACCAATGATTGAGCGCTATTTTCAAAGGAAGCTACACAACACCATGAGACTTCAACCAAATTTAAACTGGGTAATAATTATGAATTTAATCATTACTAAATTGTCATATCTGCTCATCAGGGTGGGCGTGAAGAACGCATGTTAATCCTTTGTATTTATTAATTGTGAAACTGTTAATTTTAAAAATTAAACAAAATACAACGCTCTAGGCAATGCGACCATATTACATGCATACATCTTACAACCTGGTCACACTGTCCCAAAACAAAAGAATTGCCACTTTTGGTATTTTTGTTTTGGCAAGTCTTTGGTGGAAGTGTACTACTACGCTTAAGCTTAAAGCGTAGTATACACTTCCACCAAAGACTTACACTTACAAACTTAAAAAAAATACCAAAAGTGACAATTCTTTGTTTTGGGACAGTGTGACCAGGTTGTAAGATGTATGCATGTAATATGGTCGCATTGCCTAGAGCGTTGTATTTTGTTTAATTTAAAATTAACAGTTTCACATTTAATAAATACAAAGGATTAACATGCGTTCTTCACTGCCCACCCCTGCCTACGGGGTCTGATGAGCAGATATGACAATTTAGTAATGACTAAATTCATAATTATTACCCACTTTAAATTTGGTTGAAGTCTCATGGTGTTGTGTAGCTTCCTTTGAAAATAGCGCTCAATCATTGATGGGAAAATTATTCAAATTTCATCCGATTACTCATATTTGTGTATCGGCAATGTGCGATACCTCTTGAAATAATTAAAATTAATTATTCAGGGAGCTATCGATAACGATACAGAAAATACGGATCTAGTATTTTATCGCAAGCTTTATTATTTTTTTAAAAAAGGACTTTTCACAGACCAATTGTTGAGGCTTAATAAAAAAGTTTAAATTTTTTATTTTTTTTAAATAAATTTTTTATTTTTTTATTTTTAAATATTGTGGATTTGTATTGGGAAGTTTTTGGTAGAAGTGATAAAAAGACGATGTAAAATAGAGCGAACTGAAGAGGGGTAAAAATAGAAAAGGAATATAGGGTATAAAGTATTTTCCAAATATTCATAATGTTTGTTTTCTATACTTTCAAAACAAACAAAAAAAAAAAATAGCATTTGGGTATGTTAGTTAAGGGAAAGAGGCCCATCTAACCCAAAAAGATAAATTAAATGTGTTTCTCTCCTCTCACAACCAAAGAGAGACAGAGAGCGTAGTTGACGGTTGGTTACCGACCTTTAGTAAATGTGAAAGCGGTCGTTTTTCTGACACAGCAAACTAATAAAGAAGAACGCAAAATTCATATGGGTTTCAAAAGAAGACGAAGCTTTGAGAATCTTAAATTCACAGCCCGCGCTTATAACGAAGCTTTCATTCTTCGATCCTAAAGCAAAAACAACGTTGATTGCAGATGCCAGCCCGGTAGCACTCGGGGCAGTATTGATTCAGTTCACCGGGACAAATGACCCTCACATTATTATATCTTTCGCGAGCAAGAGTCTCTCTGCAGTGGAAAGAAAATATTCTCAAACGGAGAAAGAATGGTTAACATTAATATGGGATGTAGAAAAGTTTTACTATTACTTAAATTAAACACAACTAGAGGCTATTTTAAACCTACGTCGAAGCCACCAGCGACTCCGCTTGCAGGCTTACAAGTTCAAAGTGAGATACCAAAGTGGCAAGAATAACATTGCTGATTCGCTGTCTAGGCTCTGTCAGTTATCGACTACAAAAAGTTTCGACGAGGGAGGCGAACACAGAATTCTGCAAGTAATCGAATCAACAGTTCCAGTTTCATTATCTATTACAGAGATCGCAGGAAAAAGTGCAACGGACGAAGAAATAATCTCTTGGGATCCGGCAACTTCAAACAGTTTTTATCCATTCCGTTACGAACTGTCGTCCATCGGAAATATTTTGCTACGAGGAACTCGGATTATAATTCCGAAAATATTACGAAACAAAGTTTTGGAACTGGCACATGAGGGTCATCCGGGCGAATCTGCAATGAAACGGAGATTGCGGACAAACGTGTGGTGGCCATTAATGGACCGTGAAGCAGAGAAAGCAGTCAAAGCGTGCAGGGATTGCTTAATGATTTCACAGGCAGCGAAATCCGCTCAATGGATAGAAAAAGTTTCCAACAGGACCTTGGATATCCATAGCTACAGACCTCTTGGGACCACTTCCTAATAGTGAACACGTTTTAGTCTTGATAGACTACTACTCCAGGTACATGGAGTATAAACTGTTACGGATATCATCAACGTAATCGACGCAATGAAGGAAATTTTCAGCCGAAAGGGTTTTCCAAAACAAATAAGGACGGATAACGGCAGACAATTTGTGAGCAGTGAATTTGAACATTTTTGCAAGGTAAGCGGAATCTAACAACTCACTACACAACCTTATTGGCCACAGGCGAACGGAGAGGTAGAGCGGATGAACAGGACACTGGTCAAACGTTTAAAAATCGCTCATGCAAACAAGGTTCGATATAAAAGAGCTATTCAAGACTTCTTCATGATGTACAACGTGCCTCCGCACAGCACAACTGGCACTCCCCCAACAGAGTTAATGTTCAATAGGGTGATCAGAGACAAGATTCCTAGTATTCAAAACATTCTGGGGGAATATAACCTAACTCGGAAACAAAAAGGAAGACTGTGGCCGATAAAAATCGAGGGGCAAAAGAGAATGCGATTGAAGTGGGAGACAAAGTCGTGGTCAAGAACACAGTTTTCCCTAGCAAGTTGACTTCAAACTTTCATGTCACCGAATACACAGTGCCGCAGAGAACAGGAAACAGAGGTGTCTGATGGGACAAAGACGATGACAAGGAAAGTTGCTCATTTTAAAGAAGATCGCGAGAGATCTTAATCCAATCTTCTGCAAAAAAAAAAGGGATGTGAGAGAGTGCTGCGAAAGGCTGTCACTCAACAGTTTATAATGTTCGGATGTGGCTATGTGGGAGAGAGAGCAGTTCAGTTTGGGTTACCGAGCAGTACGGATCTAAAGTTATAAACAATAAATATAAAATATATGGGCATTTCCCCAGAAAGGTCCAACCAAGATTGAAAAATTGTTTTTTTAAAGTGATTTTTCTTAACATAACATTGCAAAAAAACAATAATCAAAAATATACTGTACTGAAAATGTGAAACTGTTAATTTTAAAATTTAAATAATTCTGCACCCAAAAAAACAATTCTCGAATTTTATAATTACATTAATACTTCAAAATATTTCGTTCCATTTGTGATTTTTGTCCAAAACAAAGAATTTTAGTTATAAAAGTTTTTTTTGTTTCGGCAAGTGACTGGACCTAACTTGCTAGTATAACGCCTAAAGGCGTACAATAAAGTTCGCGACTTGGAAATTTTGTCCTATATATTTTTTGTATTTTCAAAATAGGTTCGTACGATATGTAATGCACATATATGTATATGTATTAATAATGAATTTATTTTTTGTTATATATGAAATTATGTCTTTATTAATGAAAAACAAACAACACATTATTTTATAAAAATCAGCTTTTTCTTAACTTTTTTCCCTGGGATTCCGCTTTATTCAGCTTTTTTTCAGAAAAAAATGCCATCACTGATTTTAGTGGAACTGATGGAACACGATACTTATATCGATAGTATAAATATCGATAAGATAGTAGTGTGACCATTAATGGTTACTGTGGGAAATAAGGCCATAAAAAAAAACTAACTAAAAACCTTAACTTAATAAATTGGAAGCAAACAAATTAAAAATATAGTAAAAGTAGTAAATATTATTTACATATTGTTTTGGTTAGGCTGCCTTCACACTGTTCGACACATGACCCATGATGTCTAGTAGGCCTAATTTCCCCATGAAATTCTATGAATTTGACAAGCTATTTAAATTTAAAACCTAACAAAAATCAGGACTACTAGGTTATCAGGGGTCAGCCTTACCTTCTGTATATATCAAATAATAATATTATTATTATATTATTATTAATCCGTTAACCAAAAAGTTTAGTTTTGTCCCACTATCCACCCACCAAACTTAGATCAAAGCAAGAAGAACACGAATTTCAAAATGAACTCTATTTCAATTGTGAAACTTTTGGAGCGTACACAGCTTAGCCACAGCCAGGTAGCCGACGTTAAGCCAATCATTTACGTGGCCACCAAATGGCTGGAGGATGAGTTGGAGTTCCATGTGGTTCGTACATCCAGCAACCAAAATTACCGTGGCGAACTAAAATACGTGGAAATAAAAAATGCTGCCGAGGAACTGGATTTACCTTATGAAGCCTTCTTGGCCGAGTGTAAAACGGCATTAACCACCAATATGGGACTTGAAGGTTTCGACTATGAACTGTCCAAGGAGGAGGATGCGGACACTGTTTTCAAATTATACAAATGTACAGGATTTGAGACTCTCTACCTGGACATTCAGCTACGCAAAGTTTCCAATTGTTTCACCATGTTGGACATGGCCCTGGAAATGGGAAGTCAAGCAAAACAAAATCCTGTCGATGCTGAAGAAATGACTGGGAAAGGACTACAAGACTATGAACAGTTTGTGCTAGAGTCTAAAAAACGCGAAGAAAATTTACTGAAAAAATTCCTTTTACTTATTAATGCAAAGAAGTCCAAAATTGAAGAGCTGGAGCAACAACTGAATGGTGGAGCTAGAGCTGAAAATGAAGACACAGATAAGGAGGAAGATGATGAGGACTTTGGGGCAGCCACACAAGCCTTGGGTTTGGAATAGAGCTTAAAAATGCAACGTTTATGTGCTTGAATGTATTTTTTTTTCTCTCGCTGTTTTCCATTTTCTTGTTTGTAAAATAAATTAGCTTTAAAATGTGTATATATGTATAAATAAACAACAAATAGACTTTAAACATAATACATTACAATTTACCATCAATTGGTTAATAATCGTGTCTTACAATTAGAGCAACAGAAGATCTTGTTTTTGGATTTTGGAATAATTTGGTTGTTTGTTTTTTAGTTATCGTTGCCGTTGTCATTTAAATCAAAGAACAAAAAATAGTTTCAAAAAATAATCAAAAGCATAAACCAAAAGCGTTTTTACATATAGTTCGTTA
This sequence comes from Lordiphosa stackelbergi, assembly GCA_018904235.1. Taxonomy (NCBI): domain Eukaryota; kingdom Metazoa; phylum Arthropoda; class Insecta; order Diptera; family Drosophilidae; genus Lordiphosa; species Lordiphosa stackelbergi. Next base: position 76,805 of record JAEIFU010001051.1, read on the forward strand.
ATATGTATGTACGTAATATGCTATTAGATAGACGTTATGTATAAATATGTATGTTAGGTGTGTGTAACATTTGACAGAGTAACGAAACGAGGCTGATGATAGAGTAGGAGCAGGTGCAGTTGTTGGAGATCACTCAAAGTGCAAGCAGATCCTCATCAGCGCCCGGTTTCTTTGGTGTGGCCTTTCGTAAGCTATCGGCACTGGCGGCGGAGTTCGTTGGATTGATCGTTGGAAGATTTTCAGCGGCAGCAGCGCGTTCCTCTAGGAATTTATCAAACTCCGAACTGGTTAGCTCCTCAATGCCATCAATGTCTTTCTAAGGGTGGTAAAAGTAAGCAAAAAGAGTAGAAATTAGTGATTGACTCCGATGGTCCTTCTATGGAAGGTGTAAGCAAATAAGCAAAATTAAATCGACGAAACTATAAAGAAAATCATGTGCTTAACATAGAGTTCATTTGCTACTTACTGAGCTGCCCAACCACGCCTCCATCTCATCGATCTCATTCTCTTTCGTTGACTATAAAGTGTTGTGGGCGCCACAAAATAAAACCAAAACCGAACCGATAGAAAAACCAAGAAATAAACCAATAAATCAATTGTCAAATCAAAGGCGAAATGAAATTTACATTAAGGAAATAGATCGAACGCCATTAATTAGATCATAATTCAGCGGCTGATGTTACTCACTTTACTTACCACCGGCGGATCGCCGGCTGAGCGTTGTGGTGGCTGCTGTGGTGGTGGCTGTTTAAAGGGTGAAGCAGCAGCAGTGGCTGCCACAGCGCTGACACTGCCAGCGGCAGCATCCACAGAGGGTATGTCGCGCAGTAAATCCGTTTTGCTGAAATTAAACATAAAACATGCATGGATGGATCTTTCATTTATCGCTTTTGTATACCCAACTTACTCGGTGCGCGATTGTGCCAGCATATCAAACTCATCAGCAGCACCTCTTTGAGCTGTGGCTGTTGCTGCTGGTCCACCAGTTCCACTGGCACCACCCAAATTCAGCTGGGCAAAGCTGGGAGGCAACTGTTGCTGCTCTTCGCTGCTTTCGATTAAATCAATCAACAGTTGATCACTTTGTGGCGTATGGCTGGCAGCAGCAGCAGCAGCTGTTGTGGGCGGCGGTGGTAGAGTGGCCACAGTTGCCGCACCCGCCACACCTGGCACACCCATGGCAGCGCCCAGCACTGCTGCGGGTGAGGTAACCGTCGCTCCACGATTCTTTTCATAGCGCTGATGACGCAGGAATAGATTATTGAGCTCATCGTTGATGCGCAGAAATTCAGCGGTCAATTCATCATCCTGAACGCGTCCAATCAGATCCACAATACGTGACTGCATCTCTTTGCACGTAGAGGTGAGCTCATTGAGCAAAGCATAGTCATCGGCTGACTCCTGACCCGGTTTGAGTACGCTCAGCATTTCAGCTAATATGGACATGTTGTTATTCACAATCTCCAGCTCTGAACGCAGCTTGGCCGACTGTTCTGGGGTCAAATGCAAGGGACCAGTGCTGCTGGGTGGTGGACCCACAGCTGCTGCTGCAGCAGCAGCAGCCACATGATGCTGGGCGGCCATCATTTGTGTATGCATCTCCGGCACGCTCTAAATATTTAAAGCAAAATTAAATTCCTAGAACGTTCGTTCAAAAGCTCTCAAGTACTTACTCTTTGCGGCGTATAAATGGGGGCCATGGCATCCAGATCCGTGGCCGGGAATTCTATGCCCTTATTCTTTAACTCCATATACATCTGTGTCACCCCATTGAGATCTGGTTGATTTTTAAACGCATCAGCCCAGATTTGTATAAGACTTAGAACCTTCTCTTGCATAGCAGCTGGCGGATCATTTTTCGGTCCAATCAATTTAACCAAATCATTGATGAAATCCTTTTGGGCCACCAGCATATGGAAGGCTTTGCCACAGTTCTTCACACAGGTCTCCAGCACGGTTAAGGTATACATAATGACCTGATTATTTTTACCCGCATTCTGTGAGAGACGTTTGCGTATGGCACGCATTGCATCACGGGCCGTATCCGATGATTCGTTAATCATATCGCAAATTTCCATATTGGCGGCCCAGTTTTCCGAAGTCAAACTAGCATCGGTGGCGGCCTCTGTAAAAGTGTGGAAAAAGCGTAGATTTATAGAGATTAAATAAGAAAATTTAAACAAATTTTAATCGTACATCCCGCTCGAAGGACCAAAATATGTACAGAATTTTAGGCCTATTAAAAAGTGGTAATTTTTTACGTTATAGCTCTGGCCAGCCTTTTAATCATAATCTTCTAGTCTAGCTTGCTGCAAGGCTACTATCCGGTCCTGAACCGAACCCTAAAGAACCGGTTCGGCTCGTGTTCCCACAAACCGAACCTTTCAAATATTTAACCTCCCGGACCACCCTGTATACAATAAAAGGTTTGGTTCAAGCAATCATTTAAGTCAATTTTTGTAAGATCTTTTATAGCTTTCACATTATTGTGACCGGCAAAAACTATTTTATAGTACAGAATCGCTTGAATATTAAAACTTTTGCAAACTATACTTTTAGGGGCAATAATTTTAAGTCAATCGATTTTCTGTAAACACACTTAAAACGAATACTAGATTTTCGAGGTGTGCTCACATATCCGCGAATAACTTCGCCATTAGGTAACCAAATTTATCGGGAGAACCAATGTTCAACGCAGAATTAACTGGGCTTTTATAATAAACCTTAAGGAAAAATCGCATAGAATAAAATAGCGAAACCAGTGGTGGTCAAAGTACAAATTTCGAGAAAAAATGTTGAAAATACCAGATCTGTAACCCGCATTTCTCAGCCATCGCGGTAAATCACTATAACCTATGAATATAATATATTAGACTCTTCTCGTCGCTATCAGAATATACAAAGTTATATAAAATCAGATGGTCCATTCGCGAGTTATTTCAATTTAAGTGAGCAAAAAGATCAATAAACGGTTTTTGGGCCATAACTTCAGATTTTGGGGGTCCCCGAGGAAAACCAAGTATGAGGAAGTGCTATACGCGACCTGCTCTACAGCGTACGCTATGCCAATACCCAGGTTATTTCGCACTGTAGCACTGTGTAATTAAAGAAACTTTTAAAATACATTTTAGTAAGTCAAGTTCAAAAAGGGGAAAGCAAATCTCGTTATCTTATGTACCTTGAAGGTAAAGGCTACCTTATAACTATAAGGATTGTGGTTTATTCGTCGCGTTTTCCTGATCCAAAATTTGTCAAAAATCTGTCAACTATCTAGCACCCAGACTCGAATCAAAACATTAGGTAATTACAGAAACTGGTCCGCGAACCGACGGGTTCACATCTGTCCGGAGGTCACCAAAATTGTGCAGGTTTGCGGCCTTGGTTCGCTATAGTGCCAAGTGGTTCACACCAGAAGGCCCTCTCCTTTGGTAATACACAAGGTTGAACTTATTTTTACTTTTTGGGCAACGAAATTAATAATAAATTAATGCTTTATCGATTGAGAGTGAAAGTTGAAGGTTTTAACACAAAAATGGATAGGCAATTGACCAACAATAAATCAAAATTATTGTCAAATGTCTTCTGAATAAACAAACGATATATTTGTACAATTTTGATTAAAATCGCCAAAATTGCATTGAATCAGATAATAATCATAGCTGCAAAGCTTTAAGGCCATTCCATCGAAAAAAAAGACCGGTTCTCGGAAACGCTGAACCAAAAAGAACATAAAAATAGTTTCGATTTATTAATACTTAATTTTAAAAATAACCCAGTTCTACAAATTGAGACCTTGCGTGAGTATCCAGAGAATCTTTAACTAATTCCTGTGCGCCTACACATGCTAATTATGAGTTGGTATGTCAAAGCCATATCTTAGTTTCCGTTTCCAAGATATTTTCGAGGTGTTTTTAATGAGTCACTATTTGAGCAAATGAATTAGTCATTTCTTATACTTTATTTAATGGCACATAGAGGCAATCACTTTTAATAATCAAAAGGGCTCGAATAAGACTCGCTGATTCTTGTTAAAATTATTTTCCAAGTGCTGAGTGGGCCTTTTCTGCTCTACAGTTGTCATTTAAAAGTTCTCCTGCTCAATATAGTATAAATTGATAGTAAGTGTAGTATAAATTTGACCTTGAGAAAAGTCAGAAAGCTTCTTGAATTTTACAAGTCAGATTTCTTCTTTTCAATATTTCCCTGTATGCGTTAGAAAAACCACATAGTTTGGTGAACAGAACCTTATTTTTCCAAGTGGGTTTCGGTTTCAGGTTCGAGGAATCAAAAATATTAGGGTTTCGGTTCATGGTCCGGTTCGTTCGACCCAAAAAACCCAAACCGAACCGGTTCTAAGGGGTTCGGTTTAGAACCGGTTAGCAGCCTTGATAAAAAATTGAGGAAAACAAACTTCGGCTCGACCGAAGCTGTTATATTGCTATACGATATATTCATCCGATTTTGATCAAATTCTCCAAAATTGTGTTGAAACAGATAAAATTCATATCTGGAAAGTATAAACACACTACCATTGAAAACAAAAAAGATTTTCTCACTAAAACTACTTTTTGGACCGATTGTTCCTAGCAGCGCTGTAGCCGGCCAGCCGACAAACATCCGGACAATTTCAATATAACCTCAAGGGTATGAAAACGAAGTTGGTAAAACTCTTTGCTGTTTCAGATAAGATTTTTTTTAATAAAGGTCATTAAAACCAAGGCTGCAAACCGGTCCTGAACCGAACCCCTTCGAACCGGTTCGGTTCGGAGATTTTGGTCCGACGAACCGGACCATGAACCGAACCCTTAAACATTTTGACTCTTCGAACCTGAACCCGAACCGGACCACTTTTTCAAAAAATTAGGTTCAGTTCACAAAATTAATGTCTTTTTCAAGACGTGAACATGAAAATATTGGAAATTTATAGATATTATAGTAAAACTATTGTGCTTTGCATTAAGCTTGTATGGCTTTTTATATAAATTGCTTTGAACATACGGTTAAATTCGATTAATGCGAGCCATTGATCTAGTAACCGAGTATACATACATGTGTTTAACTTCATACTATACCTGTACAATGTACATACATATGTTCAATTCCATTTGCAACGATGTTCTCGTATATACACACATACATATTTTCCACGGACTTTAGTCTTGGTTTTTGTTTTATTCCCACATTTTTAGTATGTCAAAATACAAACACACTTACACTTCACATATTTCACATATTTGGCAACGGTGTGAGGCCGATTAAAACACTACATCCAGGGGTGCCCACAGCCATTCCGCAATGCACGCATGTGTTGTTGTCGTACGCAAAAGGAATAGCCTGCGCGTATAGAACTTTACGCATGCCATAAGCCAACAAAAGCAAAAACAAATTCATATGCGGGCTCTGTGTTTTGTTGTTGCCGCGCTTTCAGACCTGCAACAACAACATCATAGGTGCCTCTCTTCTCTCTCTCTCCGATGTCTCTCGCAAGCTCAGGTACAACAACAACAAATTGCTTATGCCAACGACCACTCACACACAAACAGAAATCGGGTTTCTCTTTCTCTCTGCACTAAATTGATTTACGCGCCCACACGGACAACATGCGTAAGCGTCCTTTCGTTTATGTATGTATGAGTGCGCTGATTTTGGCGCAAAAGCCCGCGGTTTTCGATATACAAGCAAATATGTAAGTAAATACAAATAGATGCAAAACGCTTTAACTTGCAGTGCATATATTCCCAAAGTTAACACAGTATGTACAATGTACATTGTACATACATAATATCTCTCACTTTTATTCCGTAGTCGGCAGCAGGCGGCGCCTTTCTTTTTTTTCATTGAGTGTCTCGTCCGGTACGGGCACATTTCTATGCTGGCCACGCGAACAACTGCAACCAGCGACAAGTCGCACTGACGCGTCAACATGATAAAATAATAAGAAGACAAGAACCAAAAGATGTGAAAACAACACAGTATAGACACTTGCAAGCTGAAGCAGATAGAGAGAACGCTCTCTGACTTTGCCTTACTTTGCCTTTTCAATCATTGTCGTGCGTTGTTCGAATTCGTCTTATTTGTGATTAGCCGACCGTTACGCCATTTAAAGCTCCGTTGTTTACCTGCGCAACATGGACACGAATCCGTTTTGCGTTTATTATAAATATATAACCCGGGATAAAAGTGTCGTAGCAATGAATGCGGATTTGGAATGACGGAACGTCACGGAAGCCAACCTGCTCCGGCACATTCAGCGGCATCGCAAAAAATAGCCGAAGGAAATTGAAAGCCAAAAAAAAAAAAATGCGGCGGAAGAAAATTGATCAACAGCCCCCAATGAATAAAATTCTTACAGATAGAACAAGCATTCGCAAAAACTAAAATTGAGTGAAGACCAGCTACGGGACGCGTGTATAGAAATGGTCACAAAAAAGGGCGGCCCCTAAAAATTTTTGAAGACTCTGGCTTCAAGAAAATTCTTGAGCCGATATGTAATGCGTTTGAAAAGCCAATTTCCATAAATCGCCAAAACATTCGAAGCCTTGTAAATCAAAGGCTTCAACCATCCGCAATGAGAGTGGTGGAATTCTAAAAAATCGGTGAGTACAAACATATGTTAGATTGTGCATATTGTGTGTGTATCAATTTTTATTTGAGATACAATACAATGTCTTTGCATGTATACATTTTTTTAAATTGTTTAATTTAAATTATACGAAATTACATACCTATCTATCCCTGGTGTCACATAAATATTAATATATGTATTTGCAGAAATATATTAATTAAGAATAAAAATATGTTTTTACGAAATTATTTCAGCTTGATATCAATTAAAGTTGACTGCGTAAGTCGTTTGGATCGCGCCATAATTGGCGACTTTAACCAGATTCACAAAGATGAAGAAATTCGCACTTACACGCTGGCTATGAAAGAGTCCACGTCAGCATACGAGTCATAATCTGGTGCTATCATTCAAGTTCTCCTATCCTACGACATTTCTCTGAGCCAGATTTATACTATCACCGTGGATAATGGAGCAAATATGGTTCGAGCAGGCGAACTTTTAAATGACAACTGCATAGCGGAAAAGGAATGCGACTACTTGAATGCAATGTTGATGAAGACTGCTCATGTGAATCACAACCATTTCTTGATTTGGACGATGACGAAGTTAACTCAATAAATTCCATGGAGGAGTCTATAATTACAGTTCGTTGTGCTGCACACACGTTAAATT
>JAEIFU010001052.1:0-84033 GCA_018904235.1 Lordiphosa stackelbergi
TCAAAACAAACTGATCTGGCCCAATGTTGGGTCATTTTGATGCCATGTCCTTAAGATATCGTCAAAAATCCTTTTTGGGAAGCCTTTTTAAATAGAAATATCTCGGGAACCAGAGTAGCTAGAGACATAAATAAATTGCTTGATAGATAATTGATCAAGTTTTCGAAAATTGGTGACATACACTGAAAACATTTTTTTGCTACAATTAAAAGAAAAATATAATCTGGCGGTTTTACTAGTTCGCGTTGGACCTCCACCTTAAAACTTTTCCTGGTATTTCCTCCAACTTAAAAGCAAATTGCCTGAAAGTTGAAAAAATCGAAGATACGCTTCACAAAAAAATTATAAAATATATTTTGCTATAATTAAAACATATAATCTGGTGTTTTGCTAGTTCGCGTTAGACCGCCACCTTAAAACTTTTTCTGAATTTCCTCTAACCTTAAAGCCAATTACCTAATTTTTATCGCAGATTTACACTTTTTTAAAATTCAAAAAAATATATAGCCCTCTTTTTAACGCAATTATTAACCAGCGAGTTTTATGTTTAAAAAATAATAGTTACAACGCGAGATGTTTTACTTTTAAATACGTCAGATACAGCGAAAGATTTGTTAGTCCTAGAGAGCGACCAACTGGTCTTAATTTTTGATGGCACTTACGTACGGCACCAAAAGAGCAGCAACAATGAATATCAACGAAAATCATATTCGGGACAGAAGAAAACTCATTTATGTAAGCCCTTTACCATTTGTACCACAAATGGCTTCGTTCTTGACATATGCGGTCCGTTTTATGGTAAAGAAAACGATGCTTCAATTATGAAAAAAATTCTTGCCAACACTAATTTAATGAGGCTTTTGCGACCTAATGACATATTCGTTGTGGATAGGGGTTTTCGCGATGTCGTTGGTGAAATAGAAGGAAAAGGCTTTACAGTTCTGATGCCAGCATTTAAAGGAAAAAAAGCTCAACTGGACACCGAAGAAGCAAATGAGTCTCGAAAAATCACCAAAATAAGGTGGGTTGTCGAAGCCGTTCATGGATCAATTGCTCAAAAATATAAACTTTTACATCACAATCTGGACAACAAATATCTAAGCAAAGTTGGTGATCTATGCAGAATCGCTGGGTATCTCAACAACAAGTTTGGAAAGAGGTTAAACTCAGATAAAGAATTAGGAAGCAGAATACTTTCTCATTTTAAAAATCGTATGATGGTTCCAAATACTTTGTCTGAAGAAGTTGAGAAAGAGCGTTACAATCGAAGAAGAAGTTTATTAAGTCCATTGAATACATCATCACTTTTAGAATTTCCAAGACTCACGGAAGACGAGCTAAAGGTATTATATTCTGGATCTTACCAACTGTCGCTAGCAGTCTCATACCTATCAGAAATCCTGAATGAGGACAGGACGATTGATGCTTCATTCGTTAAAATGAGTCCCTCAATAATAAAATTCGAGGTTCGCTCTAGGCATATTAACAGCAAGTCCTACTGTGTCTATGTCGATTTTATTCCAAATAATAATAGCATAGATGGCGTACAACGTTATTGCTGTAGTTGTCCCAACGGAAAGAGGACTGTTGGCTGTTGTTCTCATGCTGCAAGTGTGATTTATTACTTGGCTCATGCAAGATACTTATCACGCATTATCCGTCCAGCAGCAATTTTATCAAGAATTTTTGAGTCGGATGAAGCGAATGTTGTGATAAACGAAAATAGTGAAGATGACGAGTAAGTAAAATAAGCGAATATTTATTTTTGAATTTTTCTTTAAGAAGCGTATCTTCGATTTTTTTTAAACTTTCAGGTAATTGGCTTTAAGGTTAGAGGAAATTCCAGGAAAAGTTTTAAGGTGGCGGTCCAACGCGAACTAGCAAAACCACCAGATTATATTTTTCTTTTAATTGTAGCAAAAAATGTTTTCAGTGTATGTCACCAATTTTCCAATTTTCGAAAACTTTGATCTATTATCTATCACTAGCAATTTATTTCATGTCTCTAGCTACTCTGGTTCCCGAGATATTTCTATTTAAAAAAAGGCTTCCAAAAAAAGGATTTTTGACGATATCTTAAGGACATGGCATCAAAATGACCCAACATTGGGCCAGATCAGTTTGTTTTGAAGTAATCTATCCAACTATAAAGGAAGACTTCGAAATCCCAGCTTTAGGCCGCACCCCTTCCCTTATCGGGCTAGACCCTTTATCTGTGTAGAAAGTCCATGCCCCAAAGTTTTATCGTAATCGGAAATTTTGCAAATTTCGCGGTTTTTGACCATTTCCCGCCCATTTCTTCAACTTGAAAACCGTCAAGGGCAAGCGTCCAACCAATCCCCAAAGTTTCAATACAATCTGATGAACAGTATAATTTTGCAAATTTCGTGGTTTTTGGAACATTTTTCGCATATAAAAATATAAATCTGTCATTCAACAAAGAGAGAGAGAGAGAATCTTAGAGATAATCACAGCAGCAGCACTGCATTCAGCTCCTACTCCAGGTACAGAGTATGTTATAGTCGGGCTTGACCGACAATAGGTTAAAAAGTTTGGCCACCAACTTTGTTTTTTTCTGAACAAATTACTATTTTTTTAGGCAGGCTCTAGGTCATTAAGTTATGGATATTGTCCACAACTTTTCTAAAACAAGACACGCACAACACTACAAAGGAGGCTGGTTGACAGTATAACGCTATTTCATGAATACCAATTCAATCTTCAGCTGTCTGCGCCTGTCCTTAGTGTGTTGGCAAAGTTGCCTCATGACAGAATTGCTATGAATGCTTGGGAGTCCCAAGGGCAAGCTCATAGTAAAAACCGACATCAGCAGCAAAGTTGTGGACAATATCCATAACTTAATGACCTAGAGCCTGCCTAAAAAAGTTCTACGATTTTCAATCAAAAAGGTCACTAAAACAATCACTTTGTGACAAATTACTATATTTTTTTCTAAGATTGATAACGCATTGATAACGCAAGTTGTTACTCTTACATAAAATGTATTTATTAGAAAAAAATTTCTCCTTATATTAATTTTTTCTAATAGAAAATTGTTTTCTTTGTAATAAAAAAATTTGTAAAATAAAGAAACATTTTTCTCGGACATAGAAAATAATGTTCTATTATTTAGAAAAGAAATTCTTACAAGGAAAAATTTGTTTCTAATATAAAGAAAATTTTTCTAAAAAAGAATTGTTTTCTTATATTCATTGCTTCTTGACTGTTTGCTGAGAAAAATTTGTTTTACGTTTTAGAAAAACTTTCTATAAAAATTGAGAAATTATTTTTTCTACAATTTAGGGTGAATCGCCTGAGGACGGATTTCAAAGGCGAATTTCTAATTTTCATGGCGAATTTAGGCCTTTTTTTCTATGAGTGTAGAAACCATGGCAGGCAAGCGTTCAACCATTCTCGAAAGTTTCATCACAATCGGATAAACGGTTTAGGCAGGCATGATGGACAGAGAGACAGTTTCATTTTTCATATATATATAGATAACAAAGGCTTGGTTTGCCATAACGTATGATATTGAACAATATAACATCTTTATTTTTAGACAGAACACTAACAGTTTAATACTATGACAAAGAAACATAAAGAAGTGGCATTTAAGCTATAGACTAGTTATAAGTATTCATTTAGGATAGCAAGGCGATATATCAGAGCATGTTCTAAAAACGAAGACAGCATCTCCCAGTTTTCTCCATTCAACCCTTGTTGAGGTACAAGCTTCATAGCTCTCCCAAGATTGGGCAAACCCCAATCAGATGAGAAACATTCTCTGTTACACAGAGCTTGCAGAGTGTGCAATCAAAATTGATGGAGTATACGTGCGGCCTGTAGATTGATAACGAAATTGAGATTGCAAGTATAAGCAGTGGCTTGCCATTTCTCGAACATTTGAGTTTTGATAGCTAGCATCATGTCTGCTACAATTCTGGGCAGTCTTTCGCTGGGCATATCAAAAATTAAAATGAGTTTAAAGGCGAAAGTTGGCAGGCCAGTTTCCAAGTGGATGGCGTAATTTGGAGTTGTATTTGGTAATTTGCCGAACGTTTAATAAACATTCTTTTGAAGTCGTTTAAGCTCTTCATACTGGGTGCATCCCTGTAGTTGTGACGCATAGCACGTCACAGACCTAGCCGCAATTTTAAACACGCGAAATTTGGTGCTTGCCAGGATTAGCGGTTTCCCATAAAATTTTTTCCATGAGCAGTTTATCGCTTTCTTTGAGTCCAGTAGTTTCTCTTGGAGGTCTAAAATTCATGTTTAGACATCATTTAAAAACCATTTATCGGCTCTTGGAGTTCGACCACCCCCGTCATTAATCGCCAGTACTTACAGTACGTAGCAACGAAACACGAAGTCATGACGTCAAGCATGAGCAACAAGCAAACGAACAAATGCCTCGTGAGAGAAGAAAAAGACGAAAGCACGCGTCGTGAGAGAGCAAGCCGCCGAGCATGCTATTGTATTGTGTATCAAATAATGCCTTAAAATCGATAAAGCAGATATAGAGCTTTCTGTTCCTATCAAGATAGGATTGGGCAATACCAGAGAGCCGAAGACGCTATCTACTGCGGAGTATCCACGCCGGATAATCGAAACATGAACATTTTTTATCGGTTAGCTATCGATTAACGCTTTTTTCGATTTCACAAGGCTACAGAATTTTTTTAGTTCAAAAGTTTGTTTTTTTAAATCGCGAAAAAGCTCGTTTTTTGATTGGGAGGGAAAAGTAACTTTACAAAATGTGCATATCTCTGGTTTGTTGATTATAATTTTGTTTTAATATAACGTACTTAAAAATCCTTGGTGGCCAGGTGTGGCCCAGCGGTTAGTGTGCTGGCCTGCTGTGCGGTAGGTCGTGGGTTCGATCCATTAAAAAGTTTTTTTCTTTCTATAGAAATTACACATCCATGAAAAAGCTTCTCAAACTTTTGTCGTTCGGATTCGGCGTTAAACTGTAAGTCCCTTTTTCTTGAGCGAAAAATTATAAGCACACACGCCAAAAGATTCAGAGAAGCTTGGCTTGGCTCTTTGGGGCTGTATAGCCAATCTTACATTTTACTTAAAAATCCGATTTCTTCTTCAAACACCACTTTTTGATGGTTGATTTCGGATCTCTTGAGGCTTTAATCGGCAACTTTGCTTCAAATTGATTTAATGTCTGTTTGGGATCTTCTTCATAAAAAAAACCCGAACACTAGGCGAAGCATGTAATCAAATGTCATGGATTAACAATTTTTGAATGTTCTACTCATTTCCTTGTACAATTCCAAATCCATAAGTTTTCCAAATTTTAAAGTGTAAATTTTGAATCAGAAATGGAAAGGACAGGGAGGAATATAGCAGATTCAAAGGCTGTGCAGCTGAAGGCAGAAACCGAAGTGGTGACCATTGGTGGTGAAGGAGGGGACGGCTTGATGGCGGAGCAACTCGATGAGAACGAGTCCAATCTCAGCATTGGGTGAGTAGTAGTTATGTGTCGAAAGGTAATCCATCTTCTCTTTTCCAGCACCTCGGATACCACTTTACGTAACAACAAGGAGCTAGCCAAACTGGACAATGCTCCGGCCATGCTGCAACTCAAGATGTCTGAGGTGCGCGAGGCGCTCTGCTACCAACTGTGGGCCTGCGATGCCAAAATCCTGTTGTTTGCAGCCGCCGCCAGTAGCCCAAGCTTTCGCACTAGACTGGTGCCCATTCCGGACATGTTTTTGACCAGCACCGAATATGACATCGAGGCGTTACGGCGCACGGTTCAAGAACATTGGTCCAGCTGTCGCCTCATGCTGGACTCGCTGCACATGATGGAGCAGTATGAAATGCTGTCCTCGGATCGGGATGGTGTAAGTGGTATCTACCTGCTGCACTGGCTGTTGGTCAGCCAAGTTAATCCCATGTTGCGGCGCGTGTCCCTGGTGCAAATGCGTCGCTTGTGCCAGGTGCTTCATGTGGCGTGTCCCACGCAATTGCCCAGGCATCTGTTGAGCATTAGCTACGATTCGGTGAACATTTCGACCAGGAAGAGCTTTGCCTACTTGGCTTTGCCCTTGAGTCAGGTGTATCGATTTCTTTTTAGGGGTGGTCATTTGGATGCAGTTGATCCAACGTTGCCCCTTAAGCTGTACACGCAACCAGAGCCGGCTCTAGCCAGTTGCGCTAACGAATCTTTGGCTGAAATGTGCTGGCCGCACTCATTACTTGACCCAGCACCACGTTGTCTGCTGATATGTGAGGTACTCATGGAGTGGGAACCACTGTGGGTCAACCCACTGGAGTTTCATTTACAGGATGCGACTGCTTTGCGTGCCAGCTACTTGCTGATCTATGCTGAAAGTGTGGCGGTCAGTATGTTGCGTGAATGGTTTGGGTCAGGACATAGGCCTATAAACAGAGAAAACATCCAGGATAAGCGGGTAACGCGCAATCTCCTGAGGCTGGCCCGTTCAGTGGGGCAACGTGTATGGAATATGCTGGGGTGTGTGTGCTGGATCACATCTAATTGAGTCTTTTAGTCACTAAATTTTGAATATTAAAATAAGATTTTAAGCCAGTGGCTTTTAAGAGTGTGCGTTAAGCTACAAATGGAACGACTAAGGAGTCATTTAGCTTGAAAACGCTGTCTAATTTCATCATATACTATGCTACAGATGGATTAGAATGGTCGCGGCCTATGCGCACAGCGCGCATTTGTCGTTGTTTTGCGCATAGGCACTCTTCTGGACGACTCTTTTGCAACACTTTAAATTGAGTCTTTGGCGACCTTTCTGGAAGGCTCCGTTTCTTTCTTCAGCGATTCTCTTAGAAGTGTTGCCAATGTGGCTTACTTTCTTCCAATAGAAGTTTAGAAAGCGATCAGCATGTGATATTGCGTTGCAGTTAGGCCTAATGTATGTTATAACTATAGACGATAAAAACCTGTTTAGTTCTTGTAACGGGTTGGTGAGTTTAATTGGTGTTAAAAACCTATCATAGTAGTTTTACTATCAATAAAAATGAATAAAAAAAACAAATCAGAACTCAGCGTCAGCAGAAAAACGAAACTGACAAGCTACAATAAAAATTATGAACAGCTCGATGACTTTACAAGTTCCAAGAAGAATGAATTCCCAGAAAAATTATTAATATACAATAAGATAATTCCTGGTAAATATTACGTTATTTTTAATTGATAACCGTTTGTATATCACATTTATTTAATCTCTTTTCAGATTTGTTCGGCATAGATGACTTTATGAACTTTAAACTTTGTAAAGGAAATAAGAAAATACATCGAGCTATATCATAACAGGCACAAACAAAAAAAAACTCTCCAAAGAAGTAAAAAAAACTTTAAAAAGGACAAAGACACCGAAAAGTGCTCGTATATAAAAAAACAAGCTGTTCGCAATCATTTTCACTCTTCTTATATTTCTATTCATTGGAAATATTGTTATTTTTTCATTTCTAAAGATATCCTAAATACACTATTTTGAATTTTGTGTTCCACCCCCCATATTTCGAAAGCAAAAAAATAAACATTTATTTTTAACTGTGATGAGGAAAGTTTTGTGCTCTTTTACCTAAAATACAAAAATTACGAACGAAAAATATTGATTTTTGGCGAAGTTATGTTCGAAATACAAATCTACCACGTATTGTATACAACTATAAAATAAAATGGCAATTATTTTTTTAACATTTTCCAGTATTTGGGATTTTTTAGCTGGCTTGAGGTTATTAAACTCATTGAGTTGGAAAAGCATAGCCAGTTACCATTTCTTGACTCTATCGTTCACAGAGTAGATAACACCCTTAATGTACTGGATTGGTACCAGAAACCGAAGGCATCCGGGAGGCATGATTAATTATTATTCCAGTCATCCCAAACATATGATACTGAACACGGCCGGGAATTTTGTAAGACGAGTCTTAGACACCAACGACAGAATTTTTCACCACTACAACAAAAAGAAAATATTCACAATCCTTAAAAATCATGACTTTCCAAACCAAAAATACTGAAAACAAAACAATTGTTAATACCGTTAGCTTATAGTTTATGTAACTAGTAGGACTAACCTCACACGAACGCTCACCGATAGGTCGACTTTCGGTTTGAGTTTTCCCGACGCCCATTTGCGTTTGACCAGTAGCTATAACAGTTAGCGGACATGTATTTACCATTTAGATTTCTTGCTGGGAATTAAGAAATGTCAATTTATCGATATAACGATATTTAGTGGATTACAAATCAAATATACATTTTGTGAATTTTCATATTTGATAGTTTGGAAATTATCGACTCTCTTGGGTGGATTAGACTTTCTAAAACTATCAGACTATTAGGAGAATAGAGAGAATTATACGAGTACCAAGGTTAGGTATCTTATACTAAAGGACATAAGGTTCGAGCTTTTTGAAAGAGAAGAGTTGGGTAACACTAAGATTAGAAGGATACTCAGAGGAAAGGCATGGGAACTGCTTGTCAGAAATGTATGTGTAAACAGAGTTGGGCTACAGCGAATCTTCGAAAGGGTTGCAAGCCCAAAGCATAGTTAATGGGCGTATTCAGCAGATAATTCCGATTTACGATTTGTGATTTATGATTGCCGATTTTACCTGCTGAATGCAGTGATTGTAGATTGGGATTGGGAAATTTGACAATCATGTTTGTTAAATAGAAATCGAACAAAACGTATGATTGGTTAACGATTGCTGGGTCAGACTACCTTTGTACAGACATTCATATGAAATTTTCTATTTAACCAATCCATAAATATTGGAGATTTTGTGTGAGTGTTTTGCATTGATGAAAAGTACTAAAGCCAGAGAATATCTTAAAGTCTGCAACCAATTCCATTCAGCAGAGACTCATCAGCAATCAAATCGCAAATCGGTAATCGCTAATCGGAATTATCTGCTGAATACGCCCAATGATATTCTGGAAACCAGAAAATTTGAGGTTCGAGGTTTTCGGCCGAAGGTTTCGGTTCGGTCAAATATTCGAGCTTCAATAAAATACTCGATAAATATTTACAAAATACTAAAAAATGGGACTTTTGCGAACAAACAAAATAAAGATTCGCGTAATTTTTGTGAAAGTGCTTAGGAGTGTTGGACTGGCGTACCGTAATTTATACGTAATTCTCCCAAAAACTGAGCGTGATATTTTTTATTTTCCTGATTCGTATTAATTCGCTTAGATTTCGAGAACTTCTTGTAGGCAACATAATTTACGAAGATTTAGCAATAGGTAAGATTTTTAGTTGTCTTTACTCTTTGTTGAATCAAACCGACCACTTTTGTTCAGCTAACTTTCTCACGTGGTTCGCTGTAAATAGAAAAAAGCCCTGGAAATTTTGGGATGAAGTCGACCCACGAAAGAAAAAACTGCTGAGCCTCTTCTGAAGATAAATTTTGGTAATATTTTTAATGGACCACAAAGCTTAATTAGCGTTGAAATTCCGAGTTGGCCTTTTGTTGTACACTTTCAGAAGATGGCGATGTAGAAGATTATAATCGCGATCCCATTGCTTTAATATATCAAATGATCTTTGATAGATCAAAGCTTATGAACTTACTGTCTTATCTGTTACAGTGACCTGAGGTCCCAGTTTTTTTTCCCATCTTACAACTTGTAAAGCAAATTTTGAATATTGAACACTAGAGCGGACCCCAAACCGGCAAAATGGAAAAGCAAAATGGTCTCAGCATTCCCAAAGCTAATATTTGTTGTATAATTAATAATTGTGAAAATCAAAACATTTTATTTTAATTTTAAGAAGGCGCGACAGGGCCTCAAAGTTTACGACACGTTCACCAAATACAAATTTTTACAACCAAGTTATTAGTTCATTTCAATTGCTGTCATTGTTTGAAATATTTGTCTTTAAATATTTTTCAAATTTGAATGTTTTTAAATAAAATCATCGCCGACTATGTATAAATGAAAAATATATGTCGTGTCATCGTGTTATTTAGGGTTGAAAAATGAGTTATCAACACTAGAATGTCAATATGTTGGGACACGTGGCCTTTAGTCTAGTAGGCCCTGCTAACATATTGCTTTAAGCAGGGCCATCCACACAAAAACGAATTTGTTCGACGAATTTTGTTCGTCGAACAAAATTCGTTTGCCCACTACTCCCCCCAGGCGAACATTTCACGTTTTAACATTTTTTCCTTCCCCCCCCCCCCCCCCCCCCCCCAATCACAACGAGTTTAACACATAAAAAAAACATGCAGCGGAACCCTAACACAATCATGGCCTAGATGGCGATAAAACAAATTAGCTAAAGCATTATTTGATCATTTTTTGGGGGGCATTCCACGAATTCCAGCAATAATTTTATTGCTCATTTGGACACGTGTTCACTCTACAGATATTTTTGACAAATGATGTTCGTGTAATTGTTCGCAACCATTGACTGAACATGTTTGCAATCGAACACCTCCCGCAAGATAGAAACATTTATATTCTCTGCGCAGAACAAAAAACGTCAGAACAAAAACTACGAACCACCACTAACGTCTGACATTTTTGACGAGCTGGAACAAATTCGTGTGTGGATGGGCTGCTTTAGTCAAGTTCGATAGAATGTTGTTCCCGTTAGAACAAGGCATCGGTTGCACGATTTGGTCAGAGCGGGGCCTCGGTTGCAAGGTCGTCGGGTGTGGTTTTTCGATGGTATGGGAAGGCTATAAAGCAGTAGAACTGAGACACTCATTACGAACTCTGCCAGAGTAAACATCGAAAAAAACTCGCTACGCTCCTAAAACTATGGAGTGATGTCTCGCCACAAGGCTAACCAGTCTTCGACATATATGATAATAGTCCACACTGCGTATGAGTTATATACAAAACTTTAAAGGCTATTTGCTCCCAACCGCCCTTTAAAACGCGCTTTTTTACTTTTGTTTGTTTTTTTTTTACGCAAATTTACATTAAACAGGAATCAGATAGAGGGGTATGAGCTTTACCTTAAAAATTGCGTACTCATGGGGTCCAACCTATTGAACACATTAAGTAAATCGTCGTTTCCAAAAACTTGGATCTTCAAATTTCGAAAATTTCCGAAATCGTAAAACCAGAGGTGCCCGGAATAACCCACCGCTAATTTAGCAAGCGGTTTGCAAACCAAGCTTTTAAAGTAAGATTTCCTACGAATTTACAAAACACTTGCTGTGGTAAGCGACTTTGCGCATGTCGTGCTTCGGCGACCGAGAGATTTCGTGCTCACTCTCTCTCGGTGTGTCTGGGCAAAACTTCTGATCTTTTAGTTAGTTGCACTGCAGCTGCTGCTGACAAGGCAGGCAAAATAACCTTCACAAGTTGAACTTGAGCAAAGGCCAGAAAAAATTGTGGATTTCATTCTCGTTGTCTTTCTTGAAGAGCGAACAAGTGAACATATTTCTTTAAAAAGACTATTAAGTTTTAATTTATTTAATGTCAGCAGCAAAAAGGTTAAGAAATAATTAAGAAAGGCGGATTATAAACGATTGTCAACTTCCAGTTAAAGAAAATTTACCACGGACAAGTCATGCATTCGAGCCTATACTTTCGCCACTGCCATTCGTCGTAAGTAACAATGCTTTTTTGAAGTTTAAAGTCAACTTTTTACATTTATATTTAAATTCTATTGCAGAAACTTTCACTTGCGAAGATAAACGCAAAGATTATAATTACCTTAAAAACATTTAAAACTCTCTTTTCATGTAAAACGTTTATTATAAAAAAAACTAAAATAATAATATCCAAAATACATATTTACCCCCTATATTTTTTTCTCACACTTTATTGTTTTTTACACTGGCCAACAGCCATTTTGGTCCAGCCTTATTGATGACAAATTCTGATCCAGTTCTGTGCACTGATTCCAAAACTGGTCTCGGTTTTTCTCCATCAGCTCTTGTTTTCAAGATATCGCGGAAAAACCATTTTGCAGTTTTTTTGGCTTTTAAAAAATTATGGAGGTTACACCGAGCAACAATATCTGTATTTATGAGCTCTATGCGACAGTATGCATATTAAGGTCGCCTAAAAAAATCAATGGAGCATCATCAGCAAACCCAAAAGCGCCTAAATTGGCCTTTGAAGAGAAATTTTCATCAAATTATAGCAAATTTTTCAAACTTAATCGCCGTGTACCAGCCATTTGGGGTGCTTGCATTTTAATGAAAACCACTTTAGCATGCAGACCAATGGTTCTTCTAATTTCACAAATTTTGTTGCATTTAAATCTTCTTGATGGACAAAGTTACAGGCGGTTAATCCCGAAAAAATGAATTAAAATTTATGGCAGGATAACTAGATTGATACACAAAATCTGTATAGGAAATATTAAAAGACTACTTGATCTAACATAGTCCTTACATTAATTGTCAAGCAAATGTACAATAACATTCAATCAGTACTAGATTCAAACAATTTTAATGTCCCACAGCAAGACGAAGATGTGCCTTTGGAGAAAGAGCTCAGCCATGGCTTTTATATTAACAAGGCTGTAACCAAAGCATCATATGGCCTTGCTTATGCCTCCAGGAGCTTGGTATCATTATTCCGGTAACCGTCAAGCGAAAGTGTTAACGGGCCATAATAACGGATTTTGTCATACCAGTTCTGACTGCTAACGAAATAGAAAGTGCATAAATATGAGCTCATTGTAATAAAAAGTTAGAAAAAACCAAAAAACTCATTTTCCGTAAGAACTGCATAATGTGTTTTTTGTAATTGGTTGTACAATTCATTAAAAATATACAAAATTAAAAATGTGTGACTGCTTGGGGTGTTGAAAAAGTTCTTTTGAAAAATGGTGTTTTGATGGTTCGCAGCTTTTCGGGAGTCACCGTTATGTCAAGGGCAAACGTAAAAAGAAAATTTGGTTAGTTTAAATGCCTTAATGTCCCGAAGCAAAAATTCAGAAGGAAAAAATTCAATTTGTAAAAAACGCGACCATTTGGAAATGAAAAATTTTTGTAAATTTTGTTTGCAGTCCACTGTAAAAAAAAACAGTAAAAAATGGGGCAACGCTACCATTGAAAACAAAAAATTACCTTAATATGTGGAAATTTTTTTACATAATTCCGCCAGGCATTTGTTAAAACTTGTAAAATCATAATAGTCACAAGGGGCTTAATCCGTAAATTATAATGAGTAAGGAACACATTTGTAGCCCAATTCTTATAATTTTAATGTTATTCTCGCAAGGTTGTTTGATATTAAGCAAATATGAATTTGGGGAAAATTGTTTGAATCTAGTACTGATTGAATGTTATTGTACATTTGCATGACAATTAATGTAAGGTCTATGTTAGATCAAGTAGTCTTTTAATATTTCCTATACAGATTTTGTGTATCAATCTAGTTATCCTGCCATAAAATTTAATTCATTTTTTCGGGACTAACCGCCTGTAACTTTGTCCATCAAGAAGATTTAAATGCAACAAAATTTGTGAAATTAGAAGAACCATTGGGCTGCATGCTAAAGTGGTTTTCATTAAAATGCAAGCACCCCAAATGGCTGGTACACGGCGATTAAGTTTGAAAAATTTGCTATAATTTGATGAAAATTTCTCTTCAAAGGCCAATTTAGGCGCTTTTGGGTTTGCTGATGATGCTCCATTGATTTTTTTAGGCGACCTTAATATGTATACTGTCGCATAGAGCTCATAAATACAGATATTGTTGCTCGGTGTAACCTCCATAATTTTTTAAAAGCCAAAAAAACTGCAAAATGGTTTTTCCGCGATATCTTGAAAACAAGAGCTGATGGAGAAAACCCGAGACCAGTTTTGGAGTCAGTGCATAAAACGGGATCAGAATTTAATACAAATAGGGCTGGACCTCACAAAAGTGGTCATTTTGTTGATTTAAATTCTTCCCAGTCTTAGGCTGGACTTTTTCAAAGCGCAGCCACCTGCCGCCGGCCCCTCGTCTGCGGACGAATCAAAAACCGCCACATATTCTCGGGCGTATAGTCCAGCACATAGCGCTGGCGCTTCCTTTGATACTGACACTGGCGCAAATAGACCCCAGCCAGCCCCTTGACAACCACAAAGGTCACACCGCCCAGCAGTACTGCCAGCAGTTTGTTCTCCACGCTGCTGTAGAGTGTCTGGCCCAACACCACAGCAAAGCTGGGCACACTGAGGGCGGTGCAAAAGTTTGACGAAGCGCGTCCAATATGCTCCGAGCCAAAGTTACCCGCATGCAAGGCTTCCATAGACGGATGCTCCCGCTCCTGCTCTTCGAAATACTCATCGTCAAGTGGAGCACCGGGCAGGGGTGAGCCAAGCTCATCTAGCTGTTCGGGCGGCACGCCCTGTCGCTGATGGCGACGCAGCCAGCGCACCAGGCAATCATCCCATTTGACCATACGTCCCAGTAGCAGCAATGCAGGCACCGTGGGCAGCAGGATCATCAGCAGAGTGGGATCTTCCTGTAGAAAATGCACGCCCGGCTCATAGCCAGCCACCTCGAGCAGGGTCAAGGCACCATAGGTGACCGCGGAGAAGTAAACGGTGGCCGCCAGTATGCCCATCAGCACGCTGGGGCACATGCGCTCGTAGGCCTTGTCCACTCGCTGCAGCAGAGAGTCGAAACGGCAAAGGGGCGGCATGACAATGATGTACTCGGTGCGGCATTGGGTGCAGATGATGGGCAAATCCGGATTGATCAATTGTTTTTCATCGATCCAACGATTTAGGCAACTCTCGTGCACCCACTTGTTGGTGCCACGGCAACGACAAGGATGCAACCAATTCGAGTGCGGCAGCTCATCCTCGGTGGATAGACAGATCCAGCACATGCGCTCATCGTTTGGATCAAGACCACTAGGCAGGCGACGCCGTGCAGCTGGACGTCTTCTATGGGAAGTGGGCATGAGGAATTTGTAGAGCCGAAAACAGAAACGGAATTTTGGGGAACCTGAAGTGTTTGGATGACAATACCGAGCAGGCATACTAACTGTAAATTTCTTTGGAATAAGGTAGACATTTTGGGAAAGTCAACCTCACCTCAGCAAAGCAAATGCCCAAACAAAAAACTCCATATAAAAATTACTCACAAAACAAAGGCCTTTCCCCTCAAATTTTTTGTTTTGGTAGTTCCTTTGTTAAGGAGGCATTTAATATATTTCCCAAAAAGATTCGTGAATGAATGTTTCGCACCGCCTTAGCCTTGATTCTAACCCAGATTCATTTAAGATTCGCGTCTTTTTTTTTTGTTTTTGTGGTTTACTTTCAGCACGAAATGTGGCACATGCCAAAAGAAACCTGTTGCCTGCTGGAGCAAAAATAGGCGAAGGCCAAGTCCCAGCAGAAAACCAGAAACTGCAGCGCCCCCTTCCGCCCCCCCTGCAGTTTTTCATCATTCAATTGACTTACCCTTGAGCTATTTTAGACAGTTGATGGATCCTCAGTTGCCTCTGGTTAAATATGTTTTTTAAATCATTCACTCGGATTCACTCACTCGCAACGCGTTTCACACTTGGACCACGCAACGACCGGCAAAGTGAACTTGTCAGCTCGAGAGCAAAAGAACATTTGGCCAGAATAGACTTAGACAGAGGCCCACTGGCCAGGCTAGGCCGCCTTTCCATTCCACTTTTTCCACTTTGGCAAGTTGCTAAAAAGCCAACGAACGGTAATCACAATTGGGCCACTTGACTGGAGTGGGCCAGGCAGCAGCAGGAGGAGGAGGAGGAGGAGGAGATGCTTTACTAACTAACCAGCTGTTGATGCGACACAAGTAAGGAAAGTGTCCATGCACCTGAAAGCTACCACAACAATGCGCACAAACATTTTATATAAAAAAATAGTTGTTTTTATTATTATTATTTATTTTTGATGTTTTGTTTTTGCATTTTGGTCTCTGAATGAATTCAAATTAATTGTTAATTGCTAATTTGTACATAAAATAAGTCACAAGAAGCATTTACCATGATTGCGCTTCGGTCTACCAAACGGAAAGTTTCGTATGGAAATTTTAAAACAAATGTAAGGTAAATACGTTTGTTGGCTGTATCCTTAGGCAGATTCGTGTTGCTGTTGTTATAATGTTTATTAATATTGCTTCGTTTTCTATTTTCGATTTGACTTTTGATTTTATTTGTTTTTGGCTTTAGGTTAGTATACACCTTAACAAAGGAACTGCCAATATAAAAATAACTCGCAAAACTTCTGAAACCCAAAGCCTTTGTTTTGTAAGTAATTTTTAGATGAAGATTTTTGTTTTGGCAGCTGCTTTGTTGAGGTGTATACTAAGTTGGTGGTGTAAGCATTTGAACAACAATTCGGCTAAAATTAAATTGTAAGTAGTTGATAAAGCTAAACCCTTAATTCCCAACACAAATAACTCTCTCTCTCTCTCACTGAAGATACTATGGCGAATGGGGATATTCTCTGGGGATTTTCATGGGACTAGCTTAAGAACTTTTGACAAAATGACTTTGTTGTTGCAAACCGGTTTGAGCCCGCAATTCTAAACTATTTTTCACAACGAACCATGAACCTGAACCTGTTCCGAACCCAAGTTATCGGTACGATTCAACAAAAATTAGAGGGAAGCTAACTTCGACTCGACCGAAGCTTATATACCCTTGGATCATGATATATATTCATCCGATTTTGACCAAATTCCCCAAATTTCTGTGGCAACCAAAAATATTCTTAGCTGGAAAGTATAAAGACGCTACCATTGAAAACAAACAAGTTTTTCTTAATACAGCTACTTTTCTACCATTCGTTCCATAGACATCTGATTTGGATCAAACTTGAAAGAATTGTGTGGTAGCTTATAATATTGATCATTAACAAGTTCGGAAGTGATAGCATTGAAAACAACAAAGTTTCTCTTACTAAAACTATTTTTCAAACCTATATTTTGTATGACAGCTATACCATATAGTTGTCCGATTTTCATAAATCTTCTTGGAATTATGTAAAAGCATAGAAAACCTATAAATACGAGGTTTGTAGACGTTCGCATGGAAAACAAAAAAGTTTTTTTTAAAAAAAAAAGGGGGGATATGTCTATAGACGTCCGATCCGCCCCGCACTATGGTAGCCAAATCCCAAAAAGCTGGCCAAAAGGCAAAAAAATATTTTTTATGGACTTTTAATGATTGGAATAGTTGTAGTGGTACATCTAGTTTGTATTCTGACTGTTAATAAGGAGGAAGTGTCCCCACCTGGCTCAGGTATGAACTCCGTTCGTGAGCGTCGAGCGTGCCTCATCGTTTACTCGTCATGCGTCGAAAATAACACAACGTTTAGAAGCGTATAGAATCGCGAAAAATTAACCGATTTGGATTCTGAAAAATGGATTCTACTCTAGAAAGTAAGTACAATTTAAATGTATTGCTCAAAATTATTATTAACAATGCATGAAATAGTGAATCGTTAATAAAAGTAGAGGTTTTTCTTGGTCACATTCTGAAAAGTCGTGTTAGAAAAAGCAATAAGTCAAAACTCCCATCAGATCCCACTCTCAAACAAATAAGAAATTGTTGTTTAGACAATTCTTTAAAACATATCCAAAAATTAGCTGCGGATAGCTGCAGATTTAGTCTCGGTGATGATTTTTGTGCCACATTTGTCGCTACATAATATATATACACTGCTCGACAGCACTCTCCCCAATTCACCAAACCAACTTTTTCTAAAGTATTTTGGCCCGCTGAGCACGAAAATCGATATGAAAAAAATCTGTCAAATAGTTATCGAGATATTATCGATAAACGTGTTTTTCGATGTTACAGCCAAATCAAATACGTTTTCGAAGAAATTGTACGCCATATTGATTCCGCCATTTTGTTTTCTGAATTTTGACTTCGAATTCGTAATCAGCAACCCCGAAAAACCCTCGAGTACAGACTTTCAGTCAAATCAAATTTGTTTTTGAAGAAATTGTCCGCCATTTTGTTTTTCTAAATTTTGACTTCGGATTCGTGATCAGCGACCCTGAAAACCCCCGAGTACAGACTTTCAGCCAAATCAAATACGTTTTTCGACTTTTGGGGGACACCGTGGGCCGGTTCCGAAATGTGCAGCGTATTTGTACCAAAAGACTTCGTGCAAAATTTGGTTACGATAGCTTTAAAATTCACAAACAGAGGATAGCATAAAAACAGACGGGTAGACGCACGGACAGACGGATATGGTTATAACAACTCAGCTTGTCATGCTGATCAAGAATATATTATACATTAAGTATGTGGTCGCAGATGCTTTTTTCTATGCGTTACAAATATCCGGACAATTTTAATATACCCTCCTAAGGTAGAAAGATAATGAGGTTACTGACAAACGTGCACCATAAAATTTTGATTGAAAAGATCTTATGGTAGTAAAATAAAACACTGTCTGGGTTGGGTCTAATTGGCTAAGGTTTTCTTGAACTTTTTAGATTTCTTTAATAACTGTTTTGCTTTTCAAGTGTATATCCCATAAACTACAGGGGGGCTGATGAAAGCCGCTACCAAAATAGAGATTTCTAGAACACTTTTTTTTCTATTCGACAAATCTGCTTAATTTTTATTCATTTAGTAGATTGATCTTGAGATTTAACAAAATGGATAACTGGGACACTGAAGCAAGAATTTGGATTTTCCACCGCTATTACATGGAGCCGTAGTCGGTTCAAAGAGAGCACCCCGCCCGTTGGCGACAACGAGCAGATGGACATAGAGGCTTGTAAACAGTTTTGGAGAGAATGGGACAGTCACAAGAAGACCTTACCATCACATCTTTTAATTTCGGATAGAGGAAACTATCGCTGCAGTAGCTGCTGCCATACAAAACAATTCAAGAGTTTCGACAAGGAGTTTATCTACTCGAATGGGCATCAGCGGGCTTGCCGATTCGCTTGGAATTATCCAGAAGATGTTTAGCAAGGCGGAAGAGAACAAAATCATGTTGAACTGTCTTTTTATGTCTGACGGGACCCATTTTGATTCAAACTGCAACATTAACAAACAAAATTCGCGAATATTTAGTGCTGCCAATCCACATGTCACTCCGTTACAGTTGCTTGAGCTGCTATTCCTGTCTCGACTCTCTGATAAGATGCCACACATGCGTCAAAGAGCAGGGGGCTTTTTAATTCAATTATTTTGTTATAATTCAAAAACTAAATTAGTTATATTTCATAAAATTGAATGAGCTTAAACATGAATAAACAAAATGATTTCCATACACTAGAAAAATAGTTATTTGAGTTTCTTAATGTAGCAATATTCATCAGCCACCCTGTATTTGGATTTTAAACTTACTTTCCAGGCCTACAAAACACTTCTTTGGGCCAGCACAAAAAAAATAACGTATTCATGCTCAAAATCACGAAAGTGTACAAATTTCAACCTTTTCCATTTTTATGCACTTGAAAAGTGTATTTTAATTTTGCCCAGAAGTTTGTAACGCATAGAAGGAATCATCTCCGACCACATAAAGTATATATATTCTTGATCAGCATGACGAGCTGAGTCGATTAAGCTTTGTCCGTCCGTCTGTCCGTCTGTCTGTTTCTACGCGAACTAGTCCCTCAGTTTTGGAGCTATCGAGCTGAAACTTTGCACAGAGTCTTCTTTTTACTGCACGCTGCTAATATGTCGAACCGACCGGATCGGATGACTACTTCTTGTAGCTGCCATACAAATGTTTGTTCGGAAAATGGGTTTTAGTAAGAAAAACTGTTTTGTTCTCAATATTACTGCTCTCAAACACGGTCATGGGAAATATGTAATGTTTTTAAGCTGATCTGCGAAGTTTGGTCGAAGTCGCTAACCGTTGAGACAAGCTATTTCAAGTGTATCAAAACTTCGGTACAGACGAAGTTAGCTTTGCCTTTCTCGTTTTATACTTTTTGTCAAATTTGGTCGAATTCGAATGCCTGTATCTCCGGTCGGTGTGGTCGGAAAATGGGTCTTAGGTTGAGTGCTCAAAATTAGAAGTAAACTATCCGATTCTGTACACATTAACCATTGGAGCAAGCTTTTTAAGTGCATTACAACTTCGGCACAGACGGAGTTAGCTTTCCTTAGAACCTGAGGAAACTTTTGAAGTTTTAGATTGATTTCCAATACGGAACCAAACTCTGAAAATGTAAGAATCCTTGAAAATGGACAAAACAAATCGCTTAAATACTAATTTGGTTAAGTGTTTCAAGAGATTTTAAATAAGACCATAAACCAGGGCTGCAAACCTCCTTAAGATCGGAGGGTTCACTCTGGGGCTCGAACCTGCGAATCTTGTTGGAGGTTTGGGTTCGCGGAGATTTAGGTCGCTGAACCTAGGTTCGGGTTCGAATAATTTTGTTATTCGCTAATTCAGCAAAACATGTACGAAAATTGGAACAATCTTAGTGCTAATTTCCCTTCTTCCAGCTAGCTGCTATATGTCAGATCTCAGTTAGTTTATGCGACATACGGCTCCATTAAGAAGATGAGAAATCGGCCCTCAAACATTTTATTCATATATGGAAGTTTGGAGGCTTGATAGTATCATATTCGAGCTTGGATCGTCGAACGTTTTAGCAGGCTCCAGGTCAATAAATCATGGAGCAATGAGTATTAGAGATAAAATGTACACTGCCCCTCAATCTTGAGTGGTGATAAACGATAGTCCGCATTGAGATTCTTATTGTTCGTAAAGAAAATCACAGTTAGAGTGAGACGGGCGTATTCCCAAGTGCTTGTAGAAAGCTGACTAATTTCTGACAGAAGCGGTGTCGACTGCGCAACCATTAAGTCTGTTTATTTAGAATTTTAAAACAAGACACACACACGACACAAAAGAGTGTGGTCGACTGTACAGCTGTTTTAAGAGCCTCCCTGTTTATCATAAGTCCATTGCTATGACCGTTCGGGAATTCCAAAGGCAAAACAAGTGCAAAAACTGACGAAACAGACAACGCCAATTTGGCAGATTTCGTCTTTGTGTATGTGATATTTTTTTAGTGCTAGAAGTACAGGACTTAGTTAGAAGCACTAATCACTATGACAATTGAGGTAAAAAAAGTATTTTTGAACTATTTATTTATTTGTTCCATTTAAATATTATAGAATGAAGCAAAAGGTTTCTTTGTAAGCTGTTTTGTATTCCAAGGCTTGTCAAAATATTGGAAAATGCCAAACTTGACATTTATAGTATAGAAAAAATATAATGGAACATGTTTTTTGAACCGAACCCTTTCCTACTTTTATTTGTTCCGGTTCGGGCTCAGGAAGAAAAAATTCTTCTGCTCCGGTTCGGACTTCCCGAAAATTTCAGAGTCTCCGACTCCGGAGCAGTTCAACTCAAATCCGGTTTGCAGCCTGCTATTAACCCTCTCCATAGTGGTTATAGATGGGTTCATCTATAATTTAAAGGTTTGGTTAGGCTATGCTAAGACCGAAATCTCCTGGGCCTTATGGCCCATTGCCTAAACTTTACATGATGCCTAAAAGGGACAGGGAAATGAGGGGAAATATTGTATTCAAAAGAGCTAGGTCTTCTAAGGACAGATCTGCCGGACTACACAGGTCTTTAAGAATTGGTTTTTCCCAGATGCTGGGTGCATTTCTAAGAAGTGGCAGGGCAAACGCAAAGAAGGTGTTAAATGCTTCCTATCTACTGCTCATTCCCACAATTACGACAGAAGGCAAAATTAAAAAAAAATCAATTGGGGTATCGTTTCATAGGTTTTCGGGTGCTCTGATTCCATTTGTGGCATTGTTTTTTCTATCGTCGGAAAGGGGGCGGGGGGAAGAAAAATCAAATGGGGTATCGTTCTATAAGTTTTAAAGTGCTCTGATTCCACTTCTGGTAACATTTTGCCTCTACTCTTAAGAGGGGTGGGAAGGCATCTGCTAAAAAATTATGAAAAAACTAACCCCAAAAAATAAGTCTCAGCATTCTCGACTTTGGGTTTCTTGATTGCGAAACACCGTTCATGAAACCTCCTGCGCTGTCGTAGGTAACGCTGAGGCGTTACTGGCGTATTGTACACTCCTTTATTGCCTGTGGTATGCCTGCGTAACCAGACGAGAGTGATGGAGTGATGTTGGATTTGGTTTAATTCTGTCACCGTGCTGCGGACTAGGTTAGGGCGTTTGATGACTGTGGACCAGAACTAAAATGTTCCTTACAGTTTCAGACTAGGTCAGGGCCGTAACATAAGCCTGACTGTTGACTAGAATTAAAATGTTCCATGGAGCTTCGTCCAAGATGTACCATAATTTAGTCGCTTGCAACTCTACATCAGTTCGGTAAACGGAATGAGAGCTGAGTAGCTAGTTCTTCGTCTTCCGTCTGTGTAGATGGTAAGCTCGTTCTCCAGGATCGAGGTTCTAAAGATGTTGTTGCATTTCTGAGCTGGTATATAGTAATCGCTTTCCGTTGCCTCTGTAGTTGTTCCTACTGCCTAACCTAAGTTCTGCAAACAGTTTGGTTTTTTAAAGAATATTTTAAAAGGTCTTTGGCTTCACGTTGAAGTGTGACCAACTAGCGAATACAATTTTGTCTTACTTTTGAAATGTTCGGTTCGGTTCGTTTCAACATTTTAAAACAGACGCGGAACCGGTTTGCACAATTCCCATGATTTCCCCGAGAAATCTTCTGTAGTTGTTTTTTTTTTTCTGTAAAGCAAATCTGAGTTCATTTTTTTGTTATTCTGCATATTTTCTGACGGTGTTCTCTTTTTACAAATTAATCCTCAGTCTGTCCTGTCTTTACTTAAGGATCTCTAAACTTTAAAGCTATTTTGAACACAATAAAATAAAACCATAAACAAAAATAAGCTTCTGCTGCTCACATAGAACGAAATAATTTGGTGAAAGCAGCTGGTAAGTAGCTGTCTATACATACATACATACATATGTGAGTAAATGTTTGTTATTTTCTTGGGGGAAATAGCTGAAATCTTGCCATATGCTTCATATATATTTATATATATAGTTCATTATAGTTATGAATTCTTCAAGTATTTTTTAATTTGTAAATTAGATCTAAGGTCTGTAGCAACATCTAGGTCTAGCATATACATACATACAATACATATATATATAAACATTTGTCAGACTTCAAAATGGAGTTTACAGCTGGGCGTGGCATAGGGATGTGGTTGGTGTTTAGTGTTGTTTCATAGTACTATTCACTATTAATTATTGTTGGTTTTGCTAGAATGCTTGCACTTAATCTCAAAGAACGCAAGAGGAGACAGTCGGCTATATTATATAAATATATATATAGAGATATAGTTACAATTCATACATCGAGTAAATTAGCTATATATAATTAGAATATTGTACGTTATTGTTGTTATCAGTTTAAACTTTGTTTTTGTTTGCAATTGGCAACTATATCAAAACCGGGAAGGGCAGGAGGTGTGTACGGGGGTCAAAACTAGTCTTCTTGCTACATTTTTTTAAGGCAAATCACACAAGTCAAGGGTATATATGTGTATATATCTATATATATATATATCTGTCTGTATATAGACTTTAATTATAATTTATTTGCATGTTAACAGCTTGAAGACTAAATGTGTGTTTATGATATTTGAAACGAGCACTTCTGCGCCCTCCTTGCTCGACCCATAATTGGGTTATGGGTTGAAACATTGAAAAACATAAGTTCGAGTGTTTTAAAACTCAATTCTCTTCCCTCCTTAACACAACAAAAAATGTACACATGCTTGAGGTATAACCTGTCTTTTTTCTTTGCTATTGCCATCCCACTCTGATTGATACCGCGCACCACTCACAGTCGATACTCGTAGTGTGCGGACCGAGAACGTCTTGCACCCGAATACCAACGATAGGGCACCCGCTGCTGATGCAACGCCCCGCCGCTTCCAATGTCCGCTCCCGGACTGCGCGCCAACTGTAAAGTTAGCGCCAGCCGCGCCTGCTAGGAGGATGTGGAGGTCGATGGTGATGGTGTGCTGGTGCTGGAAGTGTGACGCTGTCGTCGCTGCTGCTGCTGCTGCTGTTGCATGGCTGGTGCCGTCATCCGACGGCTCAAGGCATGACTGGGCAAGGGATTGGCGTCCAGATAAGCATCGGGACTGAAACGTACGCGACTGTGCTGTGAGCTAATCGATCCCTCTTTGGCGCTCAGGTAAGAGCTATCATCGCTGGTCAGTGAATCGGGGGGCGTGGGATTGGTGGGTGTGCCCTGTTGCGAGGATATGCTGCTGCCATTGTTGTACTTCTTAAGAGAGCTGCGCAATTTGGAGGTGTTTACAGCTGGCGGCGGCATAGCCAAAGCATGTTGCTCAAAGGGTAGGCTGGCGGGTCGCGTCACTGTGGCATATTTACTCTTGACCAGCGGCAAGGGACTGTGTATCAAACGATTCAGCAGCTTGGGTGAGCCAACTGCATAGAGTTCCTGTTTGGTGGGTGGAGGCAGCGGTGCCTCACGTTCCCTTTCATAGTCCAGATTCAGATTTACATTCAGATTGAGATTGTTGTAATCATAGAGCAGCTCCTCGTGCTCGAGTAGAACATTGGAGTTATTCGACACCGTGGAGGGAGTGCGTCGATGTCCGGCCGCACTTACACCCATCTGGGGTACACGCGGTGGCGGTGTACGTGTCAATGAGCTGGTTGCGGTAGCGGTTGGTGCAGCCGCCAGCGGTGCCTCATACTGATAGTCATAGTAGTCGGGTAGGCGATGATTATAATCGTAGGAATAATCCGGATATGATTTGCAATCTCGCTCGTAGCCATAATTCAGCTCTGGCCGGTAGGGGAAAATAGTTGGAGCCTGTTTGAAAGAGATGGAATAAGAGCAGAGTTAAGAAAATGAGCAGGGAATCAAACCAAATCTAACCAAACCAAAATGGAAATTCCGAATGTGTTCCAGAAATCTCTAGAGATTTAGGGGTCAGTTGTTTTTGAAAACAACCAATCCAAATGTCGGTGTTCCACAAATGTCGGAGATTTCATTTTTCGGAGTTAGCTTCGGAGTCGCTGGCAAAAAACAGCTGACTGGAAGTAATTGCGTTGTGGCTGCCACGGCAGGGTTGTTGGCTTCAAAATAATTTGAATAATTGTTGGATACAAATTATTTTTGAAGTTTCTAAACCAAATGCTGAAAGCGTTTTTGGTATGCACTGAGTTCCAAACTTATAAATAATTTTTAAGCCATTAATACTCAATATTATCGGTTTAAGAATTAAACTAAACTCTGACCGGGCAAAAAATTATTTTGTGTTGACAACCCTGTTGCTTACAAGTGAGTGGAGTGCACAAATATAAATTCAAAGATGCCCGCGGTTGCATTAATTGCTTTGGATAATGCTGGGAGAAGGCCGTTGACGAGGGAAACAAAATTGTTGCAAGAGTTTCAGAAATGATGCAATCCTTTTTTGACTTTTGATAAAGCGTAAGCTTCTTTTCTGCCGCGATATGCAGCTTCTGTTCCATATGGCATTACTGCCTCTTCCTCCGGAGTTCAATGTTGCCACCATAAAATTTAAAAAAATCAAAATAAATGTAAAAAGTGAAGTTAAAAGTTACACCGCTGACACAAGTTGTCTTCCATTTCATGGTTTGAAATTATCGCCGATATAATTTATCGATAGGTTTTTTTTTCGATACTTCATTGAATTAACCAATTAAATATGATTTTATTAAACTGCTCATTTATCCACATAATCTTGTTAAATTTATACTTCGTTTAAGAGTATAAACTTTTAATTTTGAAAAGAAAATTAAAACTCCGAAAATTTTATTGTCATAATTGGAAGAAGTTGGCAGGTTTGCTAATTGTTGCTTTCTGCAGCTGTCAGACTTTTGCATTGTTTTAGTGGACAATATTTTAAAATTAATTTTTATTGCTTAAAACCCATCAAATCTTTAATAATATTAATGCAATTCGATAAGTTAAGCATTCAAGTTGTGTTCCGCATTATTCGACTCAAATGTCCTTATTAGCAAAAGAAATGTCGCCACAAAATTTGCAACATTTGTAAACAACCAGTTTTCGGAGACACCCTTAATTATAACATAAAAATGAGATAGAACCCCCGTTTTTAAACGAAGTGGATAATCCATATTTAAAATAAAAAACAAAAAATTAGGTTTTTTATATGAAGCGGAACCAAAATAACTTCTTTGCCGTATATGGAGACCCTGCAGTTTGCGCCAACTACCGCGGGATCAGTCTCCTTCCCATTGCATATAAGGTTTTTTATTTGTGAACGTCTAAAGCCGCTTATTGACACACTGATTGGACCTTATCAGTGTGGCTTTAGACCTGGTAAATCCACCACAGACCAGATATTCACATTACGACAAATCCTGGAGAAGACCTACGAGAGAGGCATCAAAACATACCATCTTTTTGTTGATTATAAATCAGCCTTCGACACACCGATAAGGTCAAGGTTCTTTGAAGCCCTGTCTACTTTTGGTATACCAGCAAAGTACGTTCGACTTTGCATGATGACGTTGAGAAGTACGCAAAGCTCCGTCAAAATAGGAAAGAACCTCTCCGAACCATTTGATACCAAAAGAGGTTTTAGGCAGGGCGATACCTTATCGTGTGACTTCTTTAATCTACTGATGGAATAT
This sequence comes from Lordiphosa stackelbergi, assembly GCA_018904235.1. Classification (NCBI taxonomy): domain Eukaryota; kingdom Metazoa; phylum Arthropoda; class Insecta; order Diptera; family Drosophilidae; genus Lordiphosa; species Lordiphosa stackelbergi. The sequence continues at coordinate 26,547 of JAEIFU010001052.1, forward strand.
ATACTGCGCCAGTGCCCACATGCCAACAGAACGGGCGCATTTCTTCATAAAGATCTAATGCTACTCGCATATGCCGATGATATTGACATTATCGGCAAAACCGAACGGGCGGTAAGCAGGGCGTTTTCAGAGATTGAGAGGCAGTCTGAACTAATGGGTTTAGCGGTAAATGAGGACAAGACGAAGTACCTAGTATCCGCGGAAAGAAAGTCTACGCGTCTTGGACAATCTGTTACAATGGGAGAGTACAACTTTAAAGTTGTAGAGGATTTTGTCTACCTCGGAACGACGATAACCAGCGACAACAACATCAGCCTGGAAATCCGACGAAGAATCACTCTTGCAAACCGATGCTACTACGGGCTCAGTAGGGAGCTCAAGAGCAGAGACCTCACGCGAAGAACAAAAATAGCGCTATACAAGTCGCTTATCATCCCAGTCCTGCAATACGGCGCAGAAGCATGGACAATGACAGCAGCGGATGAGGCGGCGATTGGCGTGTTCGAACGAAAAATTCTTCGGAGGATTTATGGACCTTTAAAAGTTGGCGATGATTTCCGCATTCGAAAGAATACCGAACTGTATGAGCTCTATGGGGACACCTGTCTGGTCAAGCGCATAAAGCAACAGCGGCTGCGCTGGTTAGGACATGTCACCCGGATGGACGAAGAAGCTCCAGTAAAAAAAGGCGTATAAATCGAAGGCGGCTGACTATGGAGGCGGCAAGAGGGGGAGACCACCACTAAGATGGGACGACCAGGTGCGGGAAGACATTGCCAAGCTTGGTGTGACCAACTGGTGCCAGCTCGCACGGAGCAGAAGCGACTGGAGGGCATTAATTGCAGAGGCCGAGACCGTCAAACGGTTGTGATGGCCAATAAAGAAGAAGCGCTATTTATAATATTTTGAGATTTTTAAAAGCTTAGCTTGAACTAAACCTTAGAGCCAAAATTGAAACTGGAACCAATATTTGGAATTTATTTGAAACCAGAAATTAAAGGAACCGAAAAGAACTATTATATCGTGCCGGTGCAGATTTGATACTGTTTATTTTATCTTTTCTCAGTTTGTTTGCTTTAGTTAAGGGTTTCTCAACCCAAAACGGTTTATAGGGGCTTCCCAAAATAAGTTGCTAAACTTTTTTTTTTTTTTTTTTTATTTTTTTTTTTTTTTTTTTTTTTTTTGGGTTTTTCTGCACCAATTTGCATGCGGGTTTTTTTAAATGATAGTCAGAGCAAGGTATACTAAACAAGGTAGGCTCACTTGCTCTCTCACAACTTTTAATATTTGTGTCAAAGAGAGCGAGAGAGTAAATATATTTCAATACAAAGCTTAAGCTACTAAGTTAAGACAAAAAATTCGTCCGCGGAGATCTTTCTTACAACAGTTGCTTACCATGGAGCAATTAGAAATTTAGAGAGAAAGGTTGCCAGTCGACACCGCTTCTGTCGAAAATTGTCAGCTGCTCGCCTCATTTACGCTAGCTCTAGATACTTCATTGCCAGTAACAGCTGTTCGATCTCTCTAGATACAATTGGTGTCGACAGTGAGTTTCCTAATGACACTTTCCATTGCTAACTGACTGAAATTTATCAAGTTGTCAAGAGAGAGAGAGTGAGTGAGCCTACCTTGTTTAGTATACCTTGAGCCAGAGTATGTGGCATGGTTTTTATAAAAAAAGTTAACCTTTTCTATAAATAGGTTCCTCAAAAATTAAAAATTAGTCAAAAAATCTCAAATTTGGGCCAAAAATGAGTGCTTGAATGACTATTTCATTTCATTTTGTGTCATTCTGCAGAACGCAACATTGACAAATTAAACATTAAATTCACTTAGTAAGCAGCGAAGGGCGCTCGGGTCTACTAGTATTCCATAAAATATAAGTTTTTCCAGCTGTTTCAACTACAGAAGTAAGCTTAGAACGTTTACATTTCGAGTAAACGTCAATTAGGTTTAAGTTTTGAAGATTCATTTAACTCACCAAAGTAACCATTGCGATAGCCTCCACCATCATTGGAATAGCTGGGTCCATTGCGTAAATAATCAGCATGGGCATATAAGGGAGGAGGGCCTATACCACCGCCCACACGAAACTCCTGAAAGCCATCAGCTGCGTTGGTGGTATTGGTGTAGCTGCTGTTGCTTAGCTTGCGACAAGGCAAGGGCGACGTAGGCTGTGACCCGGTGGCAAAGAGCGCAGCTACAGCTGCTGGTGCCGCAACAGTTGCTGCCTGTGAATGATGCAACTGATGCTGGGGTGTTCGCTGCACAGGTGTATAGTAAGGTTGACTGCCACCAATCCGACGCGCCAGGTTACAACTGGGCTGGGGTTTGCTTACCACCGAAGTGTCGGGTGCAAAGCTGCAAAAAGTTGAGTTTAGTTGATAATGCATTCTACCAGAATTAGTCAATTCTGCTTACCGCGTGGCCGACAGTTTGCGTCGGGGCGTTTCCCGCATTTCCAATTCACTGTCCAGGATTAGCTGCCGCGGCTCGACCACAGTTGCCTGCTCCGCCTCCGGTTTGGGTGCCGCCTTCAAGGCCGGCACCTCACTGAGCAAAGTGGGATGCACCGGCGACACATTCGACATGCGCACATCATAGCCAGCTGCCACTCCCGCTAGCAGCGAGGCCATATTGTACAGCAGCAGCTCAATTACCGAAAGCTTTGGCTTTCTGGCCGCATCGCCGGCATAGAGTGTGGGCAGCGGCACATTGCTGGTGAAGCGACTGAGCAGATACGGTGAGGGCGACATAATGGGCATGTTGGTGGGTCCAGGTCGCCAGTCATCCATTTTGCAGCCTTTGTCCGTGAACGGGAACATTTAAGAAAATATATTAACTCTGGCGTGTGGGGGATTTTGGGTTTGAGTTGGTCAGTTGGAGGAAGGGGGGGATTCACCGCAGGCAATACCTTGGGATTGATTAACGATCAAATACCATGTTCTGTGTGTGTATATTTGGCAATTAGCAGGTGTCTACGGATTACAGCAAATACAAAACCGGGTCAAGATTTTCTTTTAGTTGGTTTTATTGTCGGATTTCTGGACTGCTAGGTGTGAGGGTCAAGGGTGAGGCTTCCCTTGCCCGCCCAACCCCTGCCGTTAAAAAAATACATATACAAAGTACAATTGAAATCGGATTGAACAAAAAAAAACATAGTTAAAAATAAACAATTTAAAATAATACAATTAATAGAAATATATTTTCATATTTTTTTTTGTTAAAAATTTTTGATCACAGTTTTTCATTTTTTTGTTTGTTTTGTTGTCAAAATACTTAATAAATTATAAACCAATTGTAGATTGTAAATAAAACTGTAATCAAAATACAAAGAAGACACATCAAAAAGAAACAATCGAAAATTGTTCAAAATAATTTCGAAAGGAAAAGAAAATGTGAGAGAGAGGAGAAAACAAAGTGTCGTATTGTCTAAGAACTTAGTTCAACTAAGATGTATGTATATAAATATGGTATATCTCGTAGGTACATAGATAAAAGATGGTTTACTTAATTTGTAAGAAATATTTAAAGAGTAAATGATATAAATGATCATTCTGTGTGTGTGTGTAGGTGTAGGGGGTGCTGCAATCACTGGCTGTGGATTTGATATATCCATTACTTTGTGTATTAATCAAGAAAAATCGGTGAACAATTTAAGCAAATTATGCGAAATCTAAAGTTTTGATTGATTGAACTATGGCAGCAATAATATAGTCTGTCAAACAATTTCTCTGTTAGTAGCGGCTGCTGTTAGAGCTGAGGCATTGAAATTGGCTTTGCTTATAGCTCCACAATTGTTTATCAGTTCCTTAACACACTTAGTTTATATGCTTTTGCGCTCATTTTTAGGTTAGTTTGGTTGCGGCTGCTAGTAGCGTGGTTTCGGTCATGCTAATAACTCTACTATCATTCTCCAAATCGTTATCTAATTAAGTGGATCGACAAATAAGGCTTCAAAGAATCTATTTATGAAATTTTGGAATAAGAGAATTGTTTAAAAATATCGTTTTGGTACTCATGTCTCTCACTTGTGCGGACAGGGCCGGCCATTTTAAATGATATTTTGCTTGCTTCTTCGATTTTTGGCCAAAAACAACACTCAAAAATTTGTCCCAGCCCACTGTATTCCCCGAGCTGGACACCTGTGATTTTTTTTCTGTTCCCAAAACTAAACAGGACGACGCTATGACACGATTCAGGCCATTAAAACGGCATCGCAAGAGGACCTAAGTAAAGAAAATTTTTATTTAAGTGCTTCGAGGTTTGAAAGAAACGTTGGCACAATTGTTTTATATTCAAGAGGGATTATTTTGAAGAGGACAAAATAAATATTAACCAGAGGTCGCAAAAATCGGTCTCCCGTTTGCCTGTGTCAGAAAACAACCGCTTTGGCGAGACCACATTAAAAAAAGAGGTACCGAAACAACCTTTAACTAAAAGAGAGAAACACATTTTTTGTTTTTTTTTTCCTCACAGGACTGTCTTGGACCTTTTGGCAAAATTCACGCATTCGAAAGGTCTTCTTCGTGTATATGCATTGGTGTGTAAGCTTACAGCCAAGGCTCGGCTAACAATATGAATGTATGCGAAAAACAATATGCCCACTCTCGTTCTCTTTCACACTGACTCACTCTCTGTTAATGCCAGCGATGCTCAACGTGAGCGAAGCCAACAAGTGAGAGTGTATTAGTGTGCAAAAATAAAACTTCGTAAATTTGCTTCGACCTAATCGCTTCGAACTTGAGAGAAGCTTGGCTTGGCCCCGTTGGAAAAGCTGTCACAGCCAGCATTTGGAAGACTTTTTTTACAAAAATCACTTTGGGAGTCTTTCGACGATTAAGGAGTAATTAAAAAGACCGATGAATCGGCATATGCTTAAATGTGATTCATTGAATAGACTAAAACTAAAGCAACAAAATTGATCGCGCGGGTATTAATAATGCTTGTTTTGGTCTCATAAAGATAAAGACTCGAATGATTGAAGTCTAATGACTCCTTAAGAGTCATAAAAACTCTTTCGAAAATCACAAACGCTCTTTCGAGGAGTCGCGGCCTACCATTTTCTCCGGTCATTTCGGTCGGAAAACGAGCGAGCGAATGACGGCTTACTGCTCTCTTGGTCTCAGCTTTCGCATTTTTACACCAAACTAAAATACGAGGAATGCCTCATTTTGGAACTCAAATTACCACCAAAATTTCCTCTTTTCGGTCTCTTCTGCCGTTCGGGTTGTGTACGTGTAAATAGAGAAATGAGAGGCCATCGCTCTGGCTCTCTCTTGAGTCTGCAACCCTTTCAACTAACATTTTTACATTTTGTTCTTCGAGAAGCCCGCATATTATGACCGATTGTCTGAATTGGGCCTGGTCAACGACCATCTAATATCTAGACTGCACGATTGCTCAGTCGAACCAAATTTAGTTTCAGTCTTCTTCACAAACTTGAACCGTCTGCCTTGGCGCAAACAAAATACAACCGCAACAGAGCCTGAGCGCAATAGCAGCGCAGCTGACAGCGAAGAGAGGCTGAGCAATCATGCAATCTCTACTTCTCTCATCTGTGGCCTGGTATGGGGTTGCTCATGATACAACAAAGAAGGTGAGGCGCTCAGCGAAACTTACAGCAAATTGCCATTACAAAATGGGTTACTCCTGCGTTACTTTGCCATCAGTATGAAGGAAAGCTCTCGCAGCCTTTCCCAGTCCTCAGCGGCGTTCGACAGGGTTGTGCTCTGTCTCCCATCCTGTTTATAATGGTGGTTGCAAAAGTGTTCTCCACTATTCGACCAGCACCCAACAACAGGCGGCATCAGGTGGACAATGACAACCACAGCATTGTGCAGACGATATATGCCTTCTGGCAAATAGGCTAAGCGACCTGGCAAGTGCGTTAGCCGAACTTGGCACTTCATCTAAATCGGCAGGTCTAAAAATCAACACCTCCAAAACTAAATCGCTTGGCCTTCGTTCCGGACAATCCCAATCGCTGGTTTTGAATGATCAGCCCATTGAACAAGTCCAGCAATTCAACTACCTGGGCAGCGTAGTCGCTGTGGATGGAGGTACAGAAAGCTAAGGGTGCTTTTGGGATACAGTCGGCCGTTTGGCGATGCTCATCATATCCACACTGGCTCAAAATAAGGCTTTTCAAGTCTAACGTAATGCCAGTGCTTCTATACGGTTCCTCCACTTGGAAAATAACAACTTCCATAGTGTCCAAAATTCAAACATACGTGAACCGTGCTGCGTCATATTTTGTATTTTCTGGCCTGACAGAATACGGAACTCCGAGCTACTAAAACGCGCAAATATGGAGAGTGTCGACACCATAATACGCAGAATGAAATGGAGCTAGAGAGGATGCGTAAAAGTGAGAGCAATATCGCCAGGAAGGCAATGGAGTGGAACCCACTGGATGGATTAGGCCGGACACCAGACAGACCCAAAGAAACTTGGAGGAGGACTGTTGGTAGAGAAGCGGAAAGCATTGGGAAGACCTGGAGAGAACTGAAAGCTACGGCCAACAACTGAGTTCGTTGGAAGAGAGAAGTGGTTGATGCCCTATGTCCCACACGGGATCGGAACTAGAAGAATAAAATGAAAGAAATACTCCTTCATGGCCGCTTTGTAAACGGGGTGCGCACAGCCTGCATTACTAGTAATAAAGGATGTATGCCAGAGCCGAAGCCATCGGATTCCCATTACGAATGCGTAATGCAGAATGTTTGCAGTCTGATTGTTTTCGATTACTATCTCTCTAGCGAAAAGCAGCGATTGTATTGCCTTATTTATTCGACAGGCGTAATGCATATTTTCGACAGAACACGTTGAGCTCTGCGCCGCTGGGAAGTGTCAACTGCACACTAAAATTTTCAGACGCAAGCTGACAGTGCTCTAAGAGAGCGCCTCACCTTTTTTGTTGCTTCATGGAGTTGCTCTCAGACCGATCAGTGCAGTGTATTCAACCACAGCCACTGAACGGTGAGCACGATTACAGCACACATTTGGTTGAGGGAAGCTCGAGAGAGTTTTTTTTTTTTTACATGAGCAGAGCAAACTGAACATTTGGTTGAGAGTTATTACGCGCTATGATATTAACGAATAAATACATGCGGTAGTTTTCCAATTGCGATGATTGATCTGACAGCAAAGCTTAAAAATTTCCTTATAAAGTCCAACGTTTGTTTTGCGGACCGGTTTCTAAACTTATCAAATCTTAGGTTTTGGTACGAGCTATGGTTCAAGGCTGCAATGATCGCTAAATCAACTTTGACCATATGAGTGGAAAAATTCTTAAAGCCGTCATTAAATTGCTACCTACTCTGCCTCATTTTGGTATGAAGAGGTCGCATCCACTTTATCAAGGTATTTCGTATTTTCGTAATCATGTATCGAGACAACGACTACCTGGGCTTAGGGTCATGTATCAAGTGATCGATACATCGATTGCGGCCGAAAATTTTAAGCCCTCTCTAGTTTTTCTCTTGACCAGCTCTGGAACTCAACTAACTAATTGGCGGATTACCTTCTTCTCTATCGCTCGGCCCCTTTGACCTTACAAAAATTATCAACATTAAATTATCAAATTATGACCACAGCAAGGCAAACCCCAAAGTTGACCGAAATTCGCTATAATTTGGACCAAATTCATTGCTGCCATATTTTACTTCTTTCAAAATGGTCCAGTCTTTGAAATTGAAAGGTAATATCTAACTACTACTGTGTTTTCTCGTATTGTATTGGCTTTTAAAAGCTTGACTTCCGGTTGATTCCTTTCAAAAAGTCCTTATATGAAGCATTTGGAGATGATAGTACAGCGAAATATTACGAAAATTAAATAAATTCCAAGTTTTGAAGGTCATACCGTATAATTCGGTTCGAAGGACCGCGAGTTTCAATTCTAAACCGGTTTGCTGCCTTGATTAGAAGTCTAGCTAGCTCTTAGCATCTCTGAGATCTATTCGTGATGTTTAAAACCATTGTCCGATTTGATCCGGTTCGAAGGACCGCGAGTTTGAATTCTAAACCGGTTCGTAGCCTTGATAAAGACTCTAGCTAGCTCTTAGCATCTCTGAGATCTGTTCGTGATGTTCAAAACCATTGTCCGATTCGATCCGATTCGAAGGACCGCGAGTTTCAATTCTAAACCGGTTCGTAGCCTTGATAAAGAGTCTAGCTAGCTCTTAGCATCTCTGAGATCTGTTCGTGACCATTGTCCGATTTGATCCGGTTCGAAGGACCGCGAGTTTCAATTCTAAACCGGTTTGTAGCCTTGATAAAGACTCTAGCTAGCTCTTAGCATCTCTGAGATCTGTTCGTGATCATTGTCCGATTTGATCCGGTTCGAAGGACCGCGAGTTTCAATTCTAAACTGGTTTGCTGCCTTGATTAGAAGTCTAGCTAGCTCTTAGCATCTCTGAGATCTGTTCGTGATGTTTAAAACCACTGTTCGAGTTGAACCGGTTCGAAGGACCGCGAGTTTGAATTCTAAACCGGTTCGTAGCCTTGATAAAGAGTCTAGCTAGCTCTAAGCATCTCTGAGATCTGTAACTGACCATTGTCCGATTTGATCCGGTTCGAAGGACCGCTAGTTTCAATTCTTAATTGGTTTGAGGTTGGAGTTTGAATTCTAAACCGGTTCCTAGCCTTGATAAAGACTCTAGCTAGCTCTTAGCATCTCTGAATTTTCTATCATGCCGCTTCACGCCGAAGGACCGAGTTTCAATTAAAACTTTAAAGACAGCTAGCTCTTAGCATCTCTGAGATCTGTTTGTAATGTTCAAAACCATTGTCCGCTTTCGATTTCGCATAAGTTGATTAAATTTAATTTTGTTAAACTTCAATTAAATTATTGCTTTCGATTTTTAGGAACACTTTTCGAGACCCCTTTGGGAAATGTGAAAATGACACATGGCGTTATTACAGTGTATAACCGATAAATGCTCTCTATATTGTCTAGTACATACATATGTTTGCGCTGCGTATTCTATAACTACATACGTTGCTCAATAACGTGATATTGCATCATAGTTCATCTCTTCATTTGGTAAGATCACGATATTTGCACGCATAAACCTTAATTAGGAATTGTGTTTTTGTTGTTTGATTTTTGTTTTTTTTTTGTTTTTAGGATTTGGTCCAAACTTAGCCTAGGGTTTTAATATAAAACAATGAGCTTTCTGGTCGATAAAATGCGTCAATAGGTATAAAATGATGCTACATAAGTATGCATGTAGTATGTGTGTTTTAGATGAGTGTGTTATGTTAGTTTATACGTTGCTTCTTAAACGTGATGTCGTAGGTTTAAACAAAGACACAAAAGATGTGGATGGTAACAAGATTGAAAAGTATTACACGGAGGATTTCTACATTTGATATGGAACCCAATAACTTTAAGTCTTGAAGTTTTAAATTGAAAGGAAAAAGAATTGGAACTATATACCCTGTAAAGGGTGAAGATTCGAATTTAAAAGTTTTAAATTTTTGGCTCGGTTTGATCATAAAAACTGATTTTATGCTGACACTTGAAAAGATTTCGTTTACTTATTTCAAAGTGTAGTTAAAAGGTTTGTGTCTTGGCTAAAGGTTCATTTTATTCAAGAGGTTTGCGTCTCGAATGTTGGTGAAAAATGGAACAGTCGTGCCCAAACCCACACTATCAAGCTTTGCACTTGTGTGTGTAGGAGCGAAAGGCGAAGTAAACGTTATGATGTCAAACATGAGCAAAAAGCAAACAAACAAATGACTCGTGAAAGAAGAAAAAGCCGAATGCAGACGTCGTGAGAGAGCAAGCCGCCGAGCGTGTTATTTATAGAACACAAGTATTCTCTCTCTCTCTCTCTATGCGTGTGACGGCTGCGACGCCGGCAGAATTAAGAGTTTCCATCCCATGGGATTGGCTCTGCTCTAGAATCTGTACAATTTGAGGCTCATAACACTAATCGATTTTGTATCTAGTTAGCAGGTTTGTGCACAGATGAGAGAAATCTATATAATAGGTTTGCTCGGTGCCTCTTCGCTGCTAGCTGCGCTGCTATGGCGCTCAGGTTCGAACCTCGCCCTGTCTTGCTCTTTCGCGGTTGTGTTTTGTTTGCACCAATGCTTGGCTGATGGGTTGGAGTGAGACAGGGCTCTGACGGTTCGAGTGCGTGACCAAAACGGTTCGAGTTCGAGACGAAGACTGAAATCGAACTGGGTTCGACCGAGCAAAGCTGTAGTCTAGATATTAGATGGTCGTTGGTTTGTGTCTTAGCTAAATCAAATAGGTTTGCGTCTTTGGGAAATTGCTTTACAGACAACCAGGGTACTGGAAATTGAAATCACGTTTAGCAGACTTTGCATAAACTAACTATGTGTGTGTGTGTGTGAGCGTCCAGGCAAGCACGACTCCAACTCCCCCACTTCCACAAATCCATCTACGATTTCAGCATCTTTCCAATTGTTCGCACGATTGCGTTTGTGGCTTCTTGCTCTTGGCCCTAGACAAATCCGTTTGCGACTGATAAGGATCAATGGCCACAAAATCGTTGCCCCCATTGCCACTCAGATTATTCTCAAACAGCTTATGGTACTTTTTCTTGGAGCCGCGCGTAAATAGATTTAATAGCGACTTTATTCTGGTCGAACCAGTGGAGTGGGAATGATGCTGGTGCTGATCCTGCTGACTGGCAGCTGTGGTCGCCTGCACTTGGGGCGCTTCCACTGATTTGGATTTGGTTATATGCTTGGGACGTTGCTTCTTTTGGTTTTTACTATGCTGACGCTGCTCCTCCTCGAGCAGGTGCTGCTTCATTTTGATCACATCCGGATGCGGTTGCACATCGAGCATGCGTCGTGTGGCCAGTATGGAGTTCTCCTGCAGGTGAAAGCCATTCGGCTCCTCCGGCTCGCTGGCATATGAACTGGAACTGGAGGTGTATGAGGTGACAAAGCTAATGGAGGCAGTGGAGGCATGATGCTCCATGACTTTGGCAGTGGGCGTACTACAAACGCTTTGAAATGTCACCGAACTTTTGCGCGAGGTGGTAGAGTTCTGACGCACCTGACCGGCCGTGGGCGAAGCCGCCACCGCCGCCGATGTGGAGGAATCCAGATTATCGTCTTCGTCCTGGGTGTCGTCTTGCTCCTCATCGGAACTGGTCTGTTTGCTGGAGGGATGCACGAAGAAGCAGTTTCGCGCAAACTGGGAGCCTGAGGCATCACGCTGAAAGCGTTCGGAATTGTTGGAATCATCCAGGGGAGTGTTGGAATTGTTGTACATGGTCAGGTCACCACTGGACTTGGAATTAACGCGCTTGCTGCTGGCCAGCATTTTCTTAACGACGCCATGATAGAAGGCACGATCATAGGTGTTGTTGTCACCACCACGCCAGCCACCAATCTCTAGGGGCAGCAGCTGAGCTGCCGACGTGGGTTGCACCAAGGGAGGGTGGTAATCGCTGCTGGTGGTGGGAGTGGTGGTGGTGGGGGTGGTTGGGGCGACGGCATTAGTCAGCGAGTGACTGTCCAGTGAATGCTTCTTTCTGCCCACAGCCGGACTATTGCCCAGGCTGCCACCAATACGGTTGACCGTCGACGCTTGCATGGTGCTTGGCTTTGAACGGAAGGGGAAACAGCCCATGGGCGGTGTGTCGTCATCGGATAAAAGAGGCAAGGGCACAGAGTCCAGACCATTGTCGTGGCTGCGTGCGCGATGATAGCTGCTCGGTGGAGAGCGGCTGGCCGAGTTGCTGTGGGAGTTTTGCACTGCACTGGGTGAGGTGGCTTTGTTGTTGTTGTTGTTGTGGTTGGATGACATGCTGATGTGGGTATTAGTTTTACTGTTATCTCTATTACTATGATGAATATTATTATTGTTGTTGTTGTTGTTGTTGTGGTGGTGGTGATTCTTGGTCTGCAATTGCATAAATGGCATACCTGTGACCACACCAGCTCCCACCGCTCCCATGGCCGCCACACTACCGCCCACATACCTACTGGGCGTGGCACTTAACTGTGGAGGCGGCGTTAAGGAGTACGTACCAGGGAGTTGCTGTTGTTGTAGTTGCTGCTGCTGTTGCTGCTTCTTGTCCAGATTCGGAGCACTCTTGCTAAACGAAGAGTGCGTAGAGCTCTGTGTGGGCCATTCGGGTGGACCCAATTGCGAGGGCAGCAATGAACGTTCACGCTGATGCATGGTCGAGGGTCCCCAGGTTTTGCCCTTGAGGCCCTCGACTGACCAAAAAGAAGAATTAATGAAATAAAAAGAAAAAACGAAAATAAGAAAATAAACATAAAATGTGATCAAAAATTAACAACAAAATAGTAGTTAAATTATAAAGGTCCAATTTCAAATTTGTGTATCTTTTGCATTCCAACCAACTCTATTTGCGGTCTTATCTAATCTTCATTAAGTTGTAAAAGTGACGCCAGAACGAATGGAAATGTTTGCCCCATTCAAATTTAAATAAATAGATTAGGAATACAAAATATGGCCACTGCTGATGGATCTCGCCAAAACTTTTACAAACAACAATCAATACCTGAACCGATTTAGAGCTTACTTTTTTATTTGCCAACCAGCATTTCTCTGCTCACAGAGAACAGAATGTAGTTGGCTCATTGTGCTTTACACAATCCAATTTAGACCAGTCACAACACCATAGACATAATTATGTTCAAACTATAAGCCACCTTGACCGCTTGTTTCCAGGTCTCCAGGACTAAAAAAATCAATGGAAGTCACTCGTACTCTTAAGAAAGACCAATTTATGCTTCGTCTCACAGTTTTCCGTATTAGAGGCACTTTCCCAGAAGTTGATTTTTCTCTGCTTCTGTGGGTTCTAACAGTTAATTAACGTGGTGGACAATATTACGTTTTAACAAAATTGGGTCGTGAAGATCGTATTGGAGTGAGTTTCTCATTGATGATATTGACATATTTAAATTTGGTGCTGATACGAGTGGGGGAAAAGTTTTTGTATGCTTATTCTACAAAGCTGCAAACTTGTTTTCACGTGAGCGGCGAAAAATTTTTTTTGGGTATAGTAATATACATTCTAGTGGGGTAATAATTATTAACTCATTGACCAAATGCTAACCAGCCGGCCTGTGTACCTCAACTTGGCGCTGCGGCTCCTCGAAGACATGTTAACAGAGGCACTCTGCAAGGAGGTGTTCTCTCCGCTACTGTGGGTTGTAACCACGGTTGCCACACTTGGTGTTTTTCCCCAAAAATTGGTGTTTTTTTTCTTGGGCCCCGGCCCCTTTTTTATGGGATTGGCCCTTTTGGCCCTTTTTCCCTTTTAATGGCCCAAATTGAAAATGCGCGCATTTTTCTCCGCCCCATATGTAGATGGAATATTTTCCCTGTCAACACTGAAAACTATCAAAAACACGGCATGCAACTCTGTAAATAATCGAAACCCTTTCCCCATCCCTATTCCTGGAAATATGTTACTTCGCACGGTTTTTTGGCCGGGGGCGCCGCCGAAATTTTAGTTGTGAGATTGTCCCTTCCACACAGTTCTGCTTCGGCAGAGCGTAAATTTTTTCCCAATATTGGCAAAAACCAAATTGAGAAATAAACTCAAATTTGGATTCAGAATAAAAAATAACACAGTGCAACACATAAATTGGTTACGCCTTCCGACCGCGATATTTTTTAAGAGCATACCGAAACTAAAAAAATCCCCCAAAGGACTTGGTCCTATCACATCGTTAAGGTACTTTTTTGATACCAAACATATTTTCACCCCAAACTGTCCATATATCATAAACCGTTTGGAATTTTGTTTTTATATCTTGGGCAAAGTTAAAGATATAAACTAGAGGAAAAAAAGTCATGAACAGACTGACCCAAAAAATTTGCATCTAGTGCTTCAAAAGTGCAAAAACTTCGAAAAAAGGGCAATTTTTTCATGTTTTTTGCCGGAAACGGCTAAACTACTGGGAATTTGAAAAACCTTTCTTCTGCGAAATTATCCCAAACAACAATATAAACAAATCTCTAGTACACGCCAGCTTCATACGAACACCCCTTCATACCGTTTTGATACATAAAATTGGGAATCCCTTCAAAGTTCATCAAGACTGCTGTTAAAAGTAGTGCCGAAATCTTTGATTGCTTAAAAACCATCTTTCGAAACTCAGCGATGCAAAAATTAAAGCTGGTAATTATGTAATTTTAATTATTTTTATATCTGATTTAGCTGATTTTGCATTAAACAGGTGTTCTGACTGGACCAGATACGTATCAGAAAATTAATGAAAAGCGATGACTTCACCACTGTGCTCACAAAGAATCACCGGCAAGCATGGGACGTTCTTAAACCTGTGATTCAGAACGTTTTAGGAAAGCACCGAGCTGAGCCAGATGAAGTTAGGAAATTAGTGGCAAGAATGCTCAAGTGTTTTGAGCGTATCAACGTATCGATGACTTTAAAATTGCATTTTTTGCATCACTATCTGGATGTTTTTCTGAAACAATTACCCACAGAATCGGACGAACAAGGGGAGCGATTCCACCAGGTTACAATGCCAATGGAAAAAAGATATCAAGGCAAGAAGCTAAATGCATTGCTCTCGGAGGTTTGTTGGTGGAGCCACAAAGTATGCCAGTATGAGGATGAAGGCGTCGAAAACCTAGAAGACACTGCATGTAGTGAAAACACGAATAGATGTATGCCTTTGGATCATCTTTTTAGTTCTGGAAGTACAGAGTCAGTCCATGAACCAGCATCAAAAATATTAAAACCTTAACCTTTGGTTAAAATTACGTTTTTTCCTTTTTTTTACCTTTAACACACTGAGAAGTAAAGTTCATAATGAATACAAAGTGTTATCTAGAAAAGATAACTTTTATAGTATTAAAACGGTATGAAGGGGTGTTCGTATGAAGCTGGCGTGTACTAGAGATTTGTTTATATTGTTGTTTGGGATAATTTCGCAGAAGAAAGGTTTTTCAAATTCCCAGTAGTTTAGCCGTTTCCGGCAAAAAACATGAAAAAATTGCCCTTTTTTTCGAAGTTTTTGCACTTTTGAAGCACTAGATGCCAATTTTTTGGGTCAGTCTGTTCATGACTTTTTTTCCTCTAGTTTATATCTTTAACTTTGCCCAAGATATAAAAACAAAATTCCAAACGGTTTATGATATATGGACAGTTTGGGGTGAAAATATGTTTGGTATCAAAAAGTACCTTAACGATGTGATAGGACCAAGTCCTTTGGGGGATTTTTTTAGTTTCGGTATGCTCTTAAAAAAATATCGCGGTCCGAAGGCGTAACCAGAAAATGACCTTAAAAAAGTTGCACAGTGTAATTTGGATAATATTGCCATCTTCAAATGTGGAATTTTTTCCTCAAACGCTGTTTGACCTTATGCAACACTCGTTCAGTGGACTAAATCGTGTGGCTTAGGCATGAACCTAGTCAAGACGGAATTAGTTCTTTTCTTTTCTTGTTCCTTCTGAAATTATCGGAGTAAGACACCCGATAAGACACCAAATACTTGGGTGTCATTCTGGACAAGAAACTACTCTGGAAAGACAATATAAACGAACGTATAAAGAAGGCAAAAATTGCTTTATACTCGTGCAAAAAGACTGTAGGCCGTAAATGGGGGTTTTCCCACTTCATACATAGTACACACGCTATACACAGCCGTTGTTTGTCCCATACTGCTATACGGAGCACTATTAACGTGCCCAGCATTTGGGAAACAATCAGTCCTGAACAACCTCCACAAAGTACAGAGAAATGCGGAGATATAGGGTGGTCTATTTAGTGTTTAAAATTGTAACTATTCATAATTTGACTTTAAAAGCATCAAATGTCATTCGCAAAGCGCCAATATTTGGCTAATATTTAGTAAAAGCTTTGACCTTTACGATTTGGGTCGCCATTCGCTTGAAGAATGTTGGGAAATGTTAAAAACATATTTCCAAAGTGGTGAGTCAACTCAAACTGTGCGAAATTTGAAAAAAAAAATTCAATTTATGGATCAATTTGTGAAGCGAGTTCGTAAAACTGGAATGTTGGTGAATAAACCAACTCGTGTACGTACTCGTTCGGTGCAAAAACATTGCCAAGTCAGCCGTGGTGGTCAGTTGACCGAAATTGTTTTTCATAAATAAATTTCATGAAGCAACCTTTTCAATAAATTTTCAACCTTTGGAAAATATAGAGCCGTTTTTTTATAGCAAAATTAAATTCCAATTTTAAAATGAACCACCCTGTATTAGTGGCGCTCTCCGAACGGCACCGGCGGAAGCGTATAATATCATTCTTCATCTTCTACCAATGTGGCCGTCTGTGGCCCAGCGGTTAGTGTGATGGACTGCTGGGCGGGAGGTCGTGGGTTCGATCCCGCCTCTGAACATCTTATAATAAAAGTTTTTTCTTTCACAAAGTGATTGTTTTAGTGATCTTTTGATTATAAATCGTTGAACTATTTAGCGGGCTTTAGGTCATTTAAGTTATGATTTTGTCCATAACTTTTCTAAAACAAGACACGCACAACACTACAAAGGAGGCTGGTTGACAGTATAACGCTATTTCAGGAATACCAATTTAAACTTCAGCTGTCTCGCATGAGTTAGTTGGCAATAGTTACCTCATGACAGAATTGCTATGAATGCTTTTTTCCTTTCTTTAAAAAATATCTTTTACACATACGGTCACCCTTACCAGCTATTGGCGCCATCTGTGAAGTAAATCTAGCCATGAAAAAGCAAATTCGCAAACTTTGCCGTTCGGATTCGGAGTAAACTGTAGGTCCTCTACCATACTAACTGAGAACACCAAAACGGGTATACCAATAACTACAAACAATTGTATACCACGAAAGACGTGCGACAAGCTATACGACGTCTATATCCCAAGCCGCCATGAGTGGGAAATCCTCACCCACAGCAGAGCCAGCGCCCTCAACATCTACACTGATGGTTCTAAGCTTAACGAAAAAGTAGAAGGGGGCGTTTTCTCCCCCAACCTAAATTTAAATTTGTCGTTCCGCCTTCCTGACCACTGCAGTGTGTATCAAGCGGAAGTGGAAGCCATCCAGGAAGCTGCCACCTACCTTAGCACACTCACGGTTAAAGGAGGTAACGTATTTATATACTCAGACAGTCTAGCCGCCCTCAAAGCACTTGACTCACATACAAACAATGCATAAACACTTACTAACTGTCGCTTATCTCTTAACGAAATCGCACGGCATTTCAATATACACCTAATATGGGTGTCTGCGAACAAACTGGCTAGAATATGAACCACCATCGAGCTCCTTTCAGAGAAGAACACGATTGGGATGCCTATGGCAACATATAAGCTACACATTAAAGCTAAAACAGTCCGTCTCGCTACGGATCGGTGGGAAACCCTTTCCTCCAATCAAAAACGTTCTAACACACTTTTACGCCTCAGAAGAGAACACATATCGCTTCTGGTTGGAGCAGTCACGGTGCACTGTCTTATTGGTAGACACGCAGCACGCCTAGGTGTCACTCACCATGACTTCTGTAGAAGTTGTAAAAGTTAAGTAGAAGAAGACTAAGGACACTTTGTCAACCTCTCCTACTCAGCCTCTCGGAGACCATGGTTCGTATACACAACAAAAGTACCGTACACAACAAGTACCGTACTCTGAAAAGTACGGTACATTACTGTACGAAATCACAAGTACGGTAAATAATTTGTAACGCACCGACCGAAAAAAGCAAGTACCGAACTTTTTTTGTGTTCAGCACTCGTGCGTACTAAACAATTACTGACAATACTGAACCTCGAACCATGGATGACCATTATCCACCATTTTCGATCCTGACATGATTTTTCGCTTGGTTGGATTTAAGGGTTCTCATAATTACAATTTTTTTTCCTCTTTGGTTTTTTTTCACGATTTAATAAGTCTTAAGTCACGGAAAATGGTTTAAATACCTCACCCATCACAAAGTCTGTAACTAAAGTCGAAGTATTTACACTTAACTTAGTACTTAACTAAAAACCCTTTTGTACTTAATTGTACGTAACTAAAATTGTGTGGGAGAGCGACTTGTCGTTCTCAACAATCGCAACCTTACCTAACCTGAATAGAATTAATTAAAAACACCCAATAGTAAAATCTACGCAAAGGAATTGAAAAAAAATACACATGGACGGGAGTGCCACAAAAACCTCTTCCAAACAAATTCCAATGCTTAGGTGCCACAGAAAATTTATTTTTTGTTGGTTTCAAACCTCCCGTGTTTTGAGAAAAGATTTAGCAAAGCTACCACCTCAGTGGCTCCCTCTGTCAGTGGTGTCGCCATCTTGTGACAGCCAGCGAATTAAGGGATGGCTTGAATTATAATTTAAAAATGCCAGCTAACATCAAATTAACCTTGAACTGCTATGTGTCAGTTAGTCATCGATTTTACACTGTTATTTGTTAGTTTATGTGACAGATAGCTCTATGTAGAAGATGTGAAATCGGCCCTTAGAGAACAACTGGTGTTCTAAGGCCTAGTACGGAGGGCGTTCGAATTTTCCTTCCAGAAATCTACCTAATATTCCTTTTTGTGGAATGTAAAAGGCAGTGTGACCAGGTAAACTCAAAAGAAAATAACGAAATCGGAAAATAAATAAATTGGCCAGCTGATTTGTATTTTGATTATAAGAATTAAATAAAACTTGGCACAATGCACAACATGAATGAAGTTGCAATTGAAGTTGAAGTTGAAGAATGTGAGCCAAACTACAGAGTTGTATTCGCATGTTGCCGTCTGCACGACGGCATTTTCAGGGCGAGCAGGATCCCACTCAGGTGCACATATCGCTGCAACGCAAGTCTCAACTGGACACCAACTGCTTCACAAGCCCTTTTTGTAAATCTGCCATCTGTGATGCCCCACAAACATGCATTGCTTTTCACTGCATCAATTAATACATTTTTGTCACCATAACTAAAATTTTGCAGATGATTTATTTACTTTTGCCTTGCCTGTTGACAACTGACATAAGGAAAAAATGTCTGCACTATATCTCTGGGAGTAATATCAGCTGTTCGATACAGTCCACACGGTTCGTCGATATGGCAACTCTCAAAATTCCTTGTGTGTATTGCTTGGCTTTCTGCGTACCAAACATCAGAATGAGGCAAGGAAAAATTCCTTAAGCAATTTTTTTATATGGAGTTTGACAGCTGAAGGAAAATTCGAACGCCCTCCGTACTAGGCTTTTAACTAGATTTTCTAATAAGAAAATGAAATCTCTCGAAATCCTGTGGCACCGATAAATTTTTTCGAGAGATTTACAAACCAACCGTCGGCAAAATCTCTAAAGATTTCTATGTCAACCCACGGAATGTCCGCACGCTCAAAATGGTGGGTGCTGATATGATGATGGTAAATGCTCTTGAGAAACCCTCAGCAGATATTCAGTCTTTCTTTAGAAATTGCAAAGGATTGAACCAAAGACTATAATCGGGGGTGCCACAGAAATCTCTAGAGATTTTGCCGACGGTTGGTTTGTAAATCTCTCGAAAAATTTGTTGGTGCCACAGAACTTCTAGAGATTTCATTTTCTAATTAGAAAATCTAGTTGGAACACCAGATGTTCCAATTGATGTTCCATCTCTAAAAACAGGGCTGAATCTCTAGACAAAAAATTTCCCTTATTTTAGATGTGGGTTAATTTAATGATTAAAAGAAGTTTTATGATTGTGTTGAATGTTTTATGATGCATTTTTAAATAATAATTCAATTTTAAGTCGCATTCTTCACCAATATAATGCAAAATTTAAAAATTTGTTGGCGCCAAACATGAGGTATTAGTTTCCATCCCTTAATCCGCTAACTGTCATGTAGAGGGCGCCACTTCGACAAAAGGCGCTAGTGAGAAAAGAGCTTTGCAAAATCTCCTAACAAAACATTAGAGGTTTGAAACCAACCAAAAGAAATTTCTGTGGCACCTAAGAATTGGAATTCGGTTGGAATTTGGTTGGAAGAGGTTTCTGTGTCCCCCCCGAATGACTCGGCAAAAGACGAATTCACAACATTAAAAGAAAGTGAAAAGGAATCTTTGGCATAAGGAGATCAACAAAAGGCATTCATGGACAAAACTTGAGTTTCTAGGTGCTCATATAGCCTAAAGGCAAAGGAGAACTCTGCAGTTGGGAGCAAAACCAGAACAAAAGGAGACGAAGTCGAAATGTTATTCGAAATGAGTGAGACTTGAATATTTTACCAAAATTTTAAGCAATTAACCGACGATTTTATGTCCGAAAGTCACATAAATGCAAGAATGAAAAAAATTGAAAATCTAGTCACATATTCGCAAGTGGCGCTAGATAAATGGAAAAGCTATTGAAGACTGATGAGGGAAAGACATTTGGAAAGCGGGCAGTAGCAAGACATAAACAACCTTGGTGTGAACAACTCTAGACACATAGCACGAAACACAGTAAGGAGCCTGCAACTTACAGCTCTACAGCCCTCATAATCTCAGGCTTTACTTAACCCACTTAGTTCCCTCTACTCACGTGCCACAATGCGTAGTCCAGAGAATGAAGGTGATCCCGGTGGTTCCACTTTATCGCGCACAGCTGTTAACTTGTGTTGAAAGTCCGTAGGCAAGGATATTTGCAGAGGTTTCTGCTGCATCCCAAAAAAAACATAGAATAAAACAAGTTAAATCTTTTCCTTCAATTCTGCCTTTTCTCACCTTTTTGCCCTTTTTGGGTTTCCGTTTTGATGGCACTGGCTGTAGTATGCGCAACTCGCGTGTAACTAGCTCAATCTCACGTTCCCTTATTTGTTGTTCACGTATCTTGAGCTGATTTGCCTTCTCACGTTGTTCGAATTGTACGCGATTTAGCTGCTCCTCCTTGTTGCGCAGTTCCTGTGGAAAGGTAAATCAAACAGTTTTTGTTATTTGGGAGACAAAGTAATTATGGAAACTGGGTAGAGCGGTGGGGAAATTCATGCCAAACTGTGGATTCTCCAATGGAAACGAAAACGAAACGAACGATCTTACCTCTTCGATGGTTTGGAAACGCTTTTTTTTTTTTATTGAGAGGAAATAAACCAAATTATTAGAATTTTGTCAAAAATAGAGAAAGATAGAGAGAGAGTGACAGCGGGAGAGGCCCTACTAACTACAGGAACAGAGGAGGAGCAGACTGGTGGGCAGAGACACACTCGTGGCCAGAGCTTCGACAATGATTACCTTTTCTTTTTCACGCAAATCGCGGAGAACATCGGCAATCTCCTTCTTCCAGCATTCCTGCATGTTGTGGAAACGCGCTTGCGGTGTCAAGGTGAACTCCGAGCAGGCATTGCTCTCCAGCTGTTTGAGAATCTCCTTGAAGCCGGGTCGTGCATGGGGATCTGTTTGCCAGCAGCCTAGAAAATGGGATCAAGAATTGCTCCATCTTATGTGACAATGCCAAACTTACTCTTCATGAGGGCACCCCAGGTTTCGGGGCAGGTTTTTGGTATGGGCAAGGCCAGTGTATTGACTGCCACGCCATAGGCCACGGACAGTGGATCGAATCCTTTGTAGGGTGTCTCGCCAGTGATAAGCTCCCACAATAGCACACCATAGCTCCACACATCGGAGGATCTAAAGAGAGAGAAGTCCACAATTAGTTTTGGTTTTCTGTTCTCCCCCCCCCGCCCCTTTTCAAATCACTCACTTGGAGTACGTGCTCTGACTGATCACCTCGGGCGGCATCCAGGCATACGTGCCAGCGGCGCTCATTCTCTGCGTATTGTACATCTCACGGGCCAAACCAAAGTCAGTTATTTTTAGCGTCTTCTGGTGCAAGTGATTTCCCTCGATGGCCTCATAGATCAGCACATTGGAGGACTTCAAATCCCGATGTATAATGGACATGAGCGCCTCATTGTGCAGATAGTTCATGCCGCGAGCAATCTGTATGGCCCAATTGACCAGAACATCGGGCGGTATTTTGCCAGCCAGAATGCGATTCAGACTGCCGCCGCGTGCATATTCCATGACCAGGCAGAGTTTCGTCTTTAGGCAGACGCCACGCAGGGCGGCAATGTTCTCATGCTTGAGGGCCCAGAACAGTTTGGCCTCCTGCAGCACATTGTCGCGCATGCGTTGCATATCATCCTCGCCCGTCTGATGGGCTATCTTAATGGCCACCTCCTCGTTGTCGTAGTAGCCGCGATGCACCTTGCAGAAGCCGCCGGAGCCGATCACCTCCTTGATGTCCAGCTCGTTGTAGGCAATCTCGTGCGGCTGTATATTCCCAATGGCTGAGGGCACATTCAGTTGCAGGGGATCCACATCGGTAACAAAGTCGCGCGGAAAGACGCCCACCTGAGGGTGAGGGCACAATGGATTACACTCTCTCTCTGATCTGACCCCTTTTTTACTGCTTACCTGATCACCTATTTTGCCCGTCCACCAGCCCTTATCACCGGACACCTCACTGTCCGTGGACAGCACCACCACAATCTGTCCACGACGCAGCGTCAACTCATCCTCACCCTGGGCATCGTAGTCGTATAGAGCTGTCCAAAGACTGCCGTCGGCCTCCACCGTTGTGGGATCCTCCGCGGCAGCAGCGTCCACTCCATTGGCTGGTGGACCCAGCGGCTGCTGTTCCTCGCTGATGGAGAGCATGGCGCAATAGCAGCATCGAGCCTAAAACCTTCACCTCACCCCCGCTGCGCCGCTTCCTTCTGGTGGGGCTCCAGCTCGTCTTTGTTGAGGTTTTCTGCGAATCGAAAGTATAGAATTTGGAACAATAAACAACTGCCACGCCTACCTCTGTTGTGCGCCTTTTGATCTAATGTGTTGTTGTTGTTGTCAAGATTTCACTTCTTTTCTTGGACTAGTCGCAATCGTCCGTCCCCCTCTCTCTCTCTCTGCACACCCCCTCACCCACAACCTTAACTCGTCGTCTTGGTCGTTTTGCGTTAGCTGGCAAACGATTCTATTGGTAATTATGGTATCGTTAATTAATTATTATCAACATTTATCAATTGTTGAAGTAAATGTATTGATTTTTGTTTTGAGTTTCTTGCTGCTGGCCTCTGAAACAACAAAAAAAACAAGCACAACGTTTTGGGAAATTCAGGGGAAATTCGGGGGAAATTTCGCGAAATTAACCAGTGTGACCAAAGGAGACTGGTTTTTATGACATATTTAGTGGGGCCTAATTTGAAAAACTTAATTTTATGCAATACGTAAAATAAACAAGCTTTAAGCTTGTTTAAGCATTTGTATGCATAGCGCTAAACCTCTTTTAAATCATATAATAATTTCAAGTTCAAACACTGTTGCATTTAACTATCGATAGACTTTACCCTCTAAACTATCGACCGCAGGCGAATTGGTCTATCGAGTATCTATCGAAAGAAAAATCCCAAAAAACTCACTAATGAAGCGCTATTCCATCGTGTGTGTCCTAGCTTAATCCATATTTTTGACTAAAATGGTGTCCAAAAACAATTTCCAGCAAAATCGGACCGGCATGCAGCAGCAACAGCGCCCGCACAATGCCCCGTACAGGAAACCCCCGTTTCGTGGTGGAGGAGGGGGAGGCAATATGAATGGCAATCAAATGATGTACTCATCCTGTCAAATGCCAAGCGATCCATTGTACATAGATTTCAATAGTCCATCGCCGGTGGCAACCAAGCCAGTTGCACCTCAGCCTGCGTCTGCCCCCATTCAGCCAGAGATGGGTCAGAAAAAGAAGCCACTGAAGGGTAAGCAGCTGCAGGCCAGGGGGAAGCAACTACCACCACAACAGCAGCAGCAGCAGCACGGACCGTATCCGGGTCAAATGAATATGAATGGCAATGGCCACGGCGATTGGCAGCCCAAGCACCGTTTCCAGCCCTATCCAAACAATCGTTTCAATGGAGGAGGAGCAGGTGGCGGCGGCGGTTTCAATCGAGGCCCACCCATACGTGGTGGCAATCGCCATATGATGCCACCACCACCGTTGGGTCCCGGTCCAATGGGCATGGGACCGCGTTTCCCACCGATGAACTTTCAACCACCTATGCGCGGCCCCCCAATGGGTGGACCACATCCACCGCCGCCCCCCTTCATGCGTCGCAATGGCCCCGGACGCGGCAACGGTCCTCCGCCCAACCACATGATGCTCGGTGGCGGCCCACCCATGGGACCTGGCCCCATGATGGGCGGACCACGGGGCGGCGGCGGCGGCATGCCCATGCGTGGCCCCCCACCGGGCGGTCCCGGTCCGTTTCACATGAATGGCAAGATCAAGAAGCCCAACCCCAAGCTAATCAAGCAGGCCGTCAAGGGCAAAAGCTCCATCAAAACTCTCAAAAATTTGATTAATCAATATCCCATTGACAAGCCCTGGGTGACCGATGCCATACGCGCCGAACAACAGAAGAAGCTGGACATTGAGAATCGTCTAAAGGGCAACAAAAATGATGAGCTCTTTGCCCAATTCAAGGTGCAACGTGACAAGTTTGTGTCCATGTACGAGGCGGCACGTGAGGAGTATCTGAAAAAGGAAGCAGCCTCTGTCATGGTGACCAAGGTAAACAGTTGACTTAATAGAACCGCCTTTCACCACAATTGTCTCGCCATTCCCGAGCAAAACGATTCACAGAAATTTCGAAATCCTAAATCTCTCTGAATCGGTTTGTGTTTGTCTTTCAGGCGTTTAGGTGCACATGTACGTACGGCAAATCCTTAAGAATAACACGGAAAAGTAACGTAGTTGGAAATTAGATGATAGTCTGCAGCTATTTTGACCATCCGCCATATTTGACAATTAATTCTTGCATATTTTGGTCTTTTAGTTTTATAAGCGGGCTGGAATCGTGCGGTTCGGTTTGCAAATTGGTTCCTAAACTTGTTGAATCAAGGTTACCGAATGTTGAAACGATAGGAAGTTAAAAAATATTTCTTAAAACCCTCAGATCCTTTCTTTTCCCGCGGCATCCTTACCTAGAAAATTCGTTTTAAGAGCAACTTATTTCCCGAATATTTTTAAATATTTTCCAAACCCTTTTCCAAATATGGAAAAAATTAACTGAACTGCAATGAATCCTGAAAAGACTTAAGCTGTTTTACAAATTTTGATCAGCAGGGGAACAGGTTCGACTTATAAATTTTTTTTTTAAAAATTTAGGGGTTGGCAATCTTAATCATTTAATTTGTTCCAAGTAGATTTGTTTACATCAATTTTGAATATGATATCTCTCAAATGGCCGCCTCTGGCGTTGATGGCGTATTGTGCCCTATTATTTGCAGCATTTTCCATCGATTTCGCCAACATTTCGGCCGGAATAGCGGCTATTTCTTCACGAATGTTGTCCTTGAGCTCTTCTACGGTCCTTGGCTTGTTAACGTAAACCTTTGACTTCAAATATCCCCGCAAGAAGAAGTCAGGGCGGCGTCAAATCGGGCGAACGCGGTTGGTCGACCAGTCCAAATCACCACTTTTCGACATCAAACGGCCCGGAAACAATTTCTTCAGAAAATTTCGATTGTTATGCGACTTGTGTGCGGTGGAGCGCCGTCTTGTTGAAACCAGAACTGCCTCATACGCTTTCGACGAATAATTGGCTTCACAAAATTGGTCATCATGTCGCGATAACGCTCCTGGTTGATGGTAACAGCATGGCCATTTTCATTTTGGAAGGAAAAAACGGCCCAATGACCGTTTTCGAAACACTAACGCCGCACCAAACTGTGACTTTTTCGTCATGAAGAGGCCCTTTTTTGAATCTCCTGAGGGATTTTTCAGTGGCGTAAGATACGGCAATTTTGCTTATTTACGGTCCCATTCAATGTGAAATGTGAAAATGTGAAATTTTTAAAAGCACGTTGAGTTTTCCAATTCTTTTTCTGTTATTATTAATTTTAGTTGCGTGGGTGTTTTTTTCTTTAAAATTTTTGACGCTTCAAACGCGGTATGTCTTAAGCAATCTGACATCTCTGTCAAAAGTTTTTTCGGTTACCGAATAGCCCCTCGGAAGTGAAAAACAAATAATATCTCATAAAGGGGCTCCGAAACTGATGCAAGTTATTTTCAAAGCGACTTAATACATTTTTTAAGCCGAACTTTTTCTCAAACCTTTGTAGATCGGTTCGAGTGGTCAGGTATTTAGTAGGTTCGATTCAAGGGACACAATACGGTTTTACGGGTTGAAACGGCTGTAGGGAAGAACCAAAGGCTCTGGAACTCCCAAAGATGAGTTACGACTGTATAAATGAATGTCAGGGAAATTTGAGGAGAAATTTGCGATGTGGACCTACACTTTTACATATTTGCGCTGTGTGTGAGCAAAGTTTGTTTGGCAAAATTTGCACACAGTCGAAGACGCAAAAGTTGAAATACGAATACGTACGCTGAAGCAAGGTATACTAAACAAGGTAGGCTCGCTCATTCTCTCTCCCTCTCGACAACTTGATAAATTTCAGTCAGTAAGCAACTGTTGTAAGCAAAGCATCTCTGTGGCCGAATTATTTGTGTATTTACCAAGGCTGCAAACCGGTCCGGAACCGAACCCCCTAGAACCGGTTCGGTTCGGGTTTTTTGGATCCTTCGAACCGGACCATGAACCGAACCTCTAATAATTTAGACTCCTCGAACCTGAACCTGAACCGGACCACTTTTCCAAAAATTAGGTTCGGTTCACAAAATTAAGTAGTTTTTACAACGAAACACACAGAAATATCTACACTGCGTTTTGAACTAAGCTGGAATGACTATTTATTGCAAAGAAGAAAGGTTTATGAAGGCAGTATAAAGCAATAAACGGATATCAAATATGTTAAAGATTCCTTTGAAAATTCTCCAAGAGAACATACTATACATAAAGAAATGTTTTAGAATTTTGGAATGGTCAATAAAACGAGATCCAACAACTCAGGTATCAGTTGAACGATCCTTTTCAACAGTTTGTTTTTTCCGATCTAATATCTAGTATAGATGAACAGCTTAAGAACAGATATAATGCTTATTAACTTAATTTAAGATGTTCTCAAAAGTTGTTAATTTCAGCTGAGGAATTTGATGATTAAAATTACACTATGTATATAGCCTATTTCCACCAAAGAAATGAAGAAAGTGATATCGTTTCTTTCATATGATTTACCTTTTCATTATGCCCTTCTTTTGTGTCATTGTCGAAGGAATTTGATATTTTTTAAAAAAGTACTCACTCTCTGGAAGCAAAAAGAAAGTAATTTGTTGAATTTAAAAAGTAGACGCAAAAAAAGGGTGATTTCTCAATGGAAACGCACAAAATATACTTCAAGCAAAAACAACAATACGAAATAGAACAAGCCTCCGCATGAGTTCGGCTCGTGCCGCCTTGGATAGCGAAAAGCGTTCGGCCGTACGAATAAGCAACTTTGTTGTTGCGTTCGAGTATGCGAGAGACATCGGAGAGAGATAAGAGAGACACATATGATGCTGTTGTTGCAGGTCTGAACGCGATAACAACAAGACACAGAGCCCGCATATGAATTTGTTTTTGCTTTGTGTAGGCGTCACCAATACGCGCAAGCTATTCCTTTGCGTTACAAAGCAAATGCAGGGCTTGCGGAATGGGCATGGCGGCCCTTGTTTTAAGAAATGAAAATGATAAGAAATGATGCCAGGGGAAATGGGCTTATAGATATAAAGAATATTATAATAAACTATTCTTCTATGTTTAAGCGAACCAAGGTTCGAACCAAAACCTTGGGTTCAGGGGTTCCACGAACCGGTCTGTGAACCGAACCTTAGACTTTACAATGGGTTCGAACCCCTGGACCGAACCTTCAGCAAAATTTTTGAGGTTTGCAGCCTTGGTATTTACTTAGTAGCTTAGTAGGCTTTGTATTGAAATATATTACACTCTCGCTCTGGCTCTCTTTGACACAAATATAAAGAGTTGTGAGAGAGCGAGTGAGCCTACCTTGTTTAGTATACCTTGCTCCAGGCTAACGGCAGAACGAAAAACGACGAGAGAAGCAAAGATAGCAAATCGGCAATTGCTCTCAGTTTGTTCCCTCTCTCACTTGACTGTTGAGTACGATCCGGCATAAAGTAATCCCGATTCGGATTGACTTAGGCTCACTCGTATTTAAAAATTTTATTCCCGCTACCAGGATCAAATCATTCTTTTTAGACTTAAAATTTGCCCGTCATTTTTTTCGGTGGTTTGCCACCTTGCTTACCAAACTGATTAAAAGAAAATTTGAAACGTTATCTGTAAGCCAGGTTAATATATATCGGATTTTTCTATGATTCCCTTTATTATACCCTGTTCTCATTAAAAATGGGAAAAAGGGGATCATGAAGTTGTGCAAATGTATGTAACAGCCAGAAGGAAGCACCTCCGACCCCATAAAGTATATATATTCTTGATCAGCATAAACAGCCGAGTCGATTTAGCCATGTCCGTCTGACCGTCTGTCCGTCCGTCCGTCTGTCTGTCTGCATGAACGCGTCGATCTCAGAGACTGTAACAGATAGAGCCACAATTTTTGGCATGTATGTAGGTGTATACTGTACCCACATCGAGTTTGTTTTAGATTTGGAAAATTCCTCCTCCTCCATCTTTTATCAGCGAAAAACTGTTTTTCTCTCTGTATAAACGCGTGGATCTCACAGACTATAACAGGTGGAGCCACCCATTTTTTTTTTTTTAATGGTGTAAATGGTACCCAAATAAGGTTTTTTTTTTTTTGGAAAATTCCACCTCCTCCATCTTTTAGCAGCGAAAAACTGTCTCTCTCTCTGTATGAACGCGTTGATCTCAGAGACTATAAGAGGTAGAGCCACAAATTTTTGCATGTATGTAGGTGTATATCGTGCCCGTCATTTTTTTTCGGTGGTTTGTAACCTTGCTTACCAAACAGATTAAAAGAAAACTCGAAACGTTATCTGTAAGCCATGTTAATATTTATTGGATTTTTCTATGATACTCTTTATTTTTACATGTTTTGATTCTGATCTTGATACCAAAGATACCAAAAAAAAATATGCAATCCCTCCTTAGTTTAATTTATCTGTTCTATGTTCAATCTAGTTTTCATTTACCCTAGTGTCTGCACTTACTCCATATATTTCTACCAATTCACATACAACAAAACCATTTTACACCCGTTTCTAAAATTACAACAAAAATTTTTTTACAAATACATCTAATGGAATCCGTAAGATCTTTGCTGGCCCCTTGGCACATTTATCTCAAAAACATGGCAGTGACCGTGAGATTCATGGATCTTTTCTTTAGACTGCTAATCCTGCTCCCTTCGGAGAAGCAACTGATTGAAAAATATCAAACGGGATCTCTTCTGGGCGGTCTCGTGCTCAGCGCCTTAAGCGTGCGCAAGGCCATTCTCAGGGGTGATGATACCATGATTCACCTCAATTGTACAAGCCTCATCAGCAATATTATATATTTTGGACTCTTCTATCGGTGCTCGCCCTTTCAGCATAAGTGGAGTATCCGACGCAAATTGAGCCTGGCCCTGTTATTTATTGGTTTGCTGATGTTCTATTCGTTTTGGGAAGATCCGGATTGTGTGCAGATGCGATTAAGCTTTCTTTCAATAATCATAATGTCATATGTGTCTGGCAGAGCATTTTGGCAGTCGAGAGGAAGGACCAGCGCTCAGAATACTTCCACACCGATGTCTGTTAATAGCTTGATATCTGGAATGATGTCTATATTATGGATGCTCTACGCCCTATCTGCACATAACACCCCGTTATTTATTCAGAATCTATTGCAACTGTTATTCGACCTTACCAAAATGTTGTTTATAAAGTTTCCGAGTTGTCCATCGCCAGCAAAGGATACGGTTTCTGAGCGTAACGTCGCAGTCAATACTTCGTTGACCATATTTGCCTATCGTAACTGACGAACAAACAGCAATTTAACTTCATAATTTTCGCAATGTTTGTACTATTTGTATGTGCATCTGGACAAGAAATTCCAGTATTCTATTCTCATTAAAAATTGTGCTAATTTTACTCCTCAACAAGATCGAAATCTATTTATTAATCTGTGACCCTTTTTTTGGACACAAAAAGTTGATCGCGTCGAGACGAAAAAATTCTGACAGGGTGTGATGGTAGTACAAAAATCCTGTCTGGCTTGGGTCTGATTAGCTGCCCTTTTCATTTAATTCTACTTTGAACTTTTCAGCTACAGAGTAGAGTTTAAAATCTCGTAAACTATTTTGAATTTGGCTATTATATCTTTAGCAAAGTTTTGGCCAACAAAACATTTCTCTGTAGCAAATCAAAGAAATTACATCTTTATACTCAAAATTCGTAACAATG
Organism: Lordiphosa stackelbergi; assembly: GCA_018904235.1. Lineage (NCBI taxonomy): Eukaryota > Metazoa > Arthropoda > Insecta > Diptera > Drosophilidae > Lordiphosa > Lordiphosa stackelbergi. The sequence continues at coordinate 56,815 of JAEIFU010001052.1, forward strand.
GCCGTGTTCAGCAGAACAACTTGCTCTCTGATCAAGTATAAATTTGCAATAATCTACCTACTGAACTCGTGAAATGCGTCATCATAATAGCCAATTTGAGCCAAGTTCTACAAGTCGATAAAAATGTTTTTAATAACTATAATTGTTTTATAAAATAATATTAATTTTGTTTTTCAAAAAGGGAAAAAAAATTTTGTCCCATTTCGCTCATGTGTTTTTTTTAGTTCGTCGGTACAATTAAAACAAGTTTACTTACAAGTACCGACTTAATATTATGTGTACAAATTTCGCATGTAACGGTCGTCTGATTATGTAAAACTTCTTCATCATTTTCCTCGAACTCTGGATCCACGTCGTTGATTGTATATGATGTATTCAGTGTGTCAATTATTATATTATTGGCTGGGCAAGATATCGCAATAAGGAAGCCTTCTATGGTAATCGCTTTTCTATTAAGCTCGTAGTATTCCTTGTTATTTTACCTTTTCCTCGAATGACAAACAGCGTTGATATCTCCATCTAAAGCCTTTGTCAGTTCGGTGAATTTTTGAAACTCGTCCTGTTTTATTAATTTGAGGAACTCCCAAAATGACCAATGCTTTGGAATTAGTGTAGATAAATAGCTATTAAATCCTTCAATAGCACTAGTGGTTCTATTGGACTGACCATATAAAGAAAATCCAACTCCATCTGGTGTGGTGTCCTAGTGATAAAATTGTTAAATTAAACTGATTTTCTATTATGTTGCCTTAAATGAAATTTTACCCTCTCTATCCATTGTTTTTGAAAATATGAAAAAAAGGGCTCAAATACTTGCTTTCCAAATGGCTCGGCAAATGCTTCTAGTTTACATATGGCAAATCCTTCCACTATATCCGATTCTTTAAGTAACGGTAAAGCCATACTTTTTTCAGAAGTATATTCGCCTTCTCGTTGTCCCTGATCATAACACTCCGTCTTAAAGCCTGGCAGAAATGAAACCAGCAACCAGTCATCGTTGAATTTGGGAATACTTTTAAAACTGCATTTCTCATTGCCTTCTCATAATCAGTTGTAAAGGTTTTCGATTTAAGTTGAAACATGTTTGCATTTATATAGCCTAGAATATGGGTATATGCTTCTGTATTCTGGACACTAATGCATATCCAAAAGAAAAAACCTAAGCCGAAAGGTAAATCATAAATAGAAAATAAAATATATTTTTTGTTCAATATTTACATGATCGCAATATATATTATTAGAAGCTGCTTGTATATGCACTCCGGAACAACGTCGAATGTAGCGTCCATCATGTAATGTCGATCATCTGGATTAAGCTATTTCCGTATAATGTCGGTCATTGCTTCTGATACAAAAAGCGTGTATAAATATTTATCCTCTATAAAAGTTGTTTGATAAAATTTTTTATTGGTTTGGCTTTGGTACATTCCGAATTCCTCTAGCTGTTCATCGTTTTTAAAAAGTGATATGAAGTCTTGAGCCAACTTCTGCGCGTTTAGCAGCGCACCAGCTTTTAGACGACGTAAATTTCTCTCCATACTTGCAAATGAAACAAGTTTTGCATCGGCACCAGATTTTAAACACTGATCGTTTAATGCCAATCGAACTCTATTATTTTGCAACGTCGGGACCGACAAAGCATCTTTAATTTTGTTCTTTAATTTAAATTCTGCAATCCTTTGATTTTGGTTCGGATGGTTATGCTGAGAGTTTGCTCCTTTAGTGCATGGGCCGCCATCAACGTCACGGTACATTACAGATGCCTGGCAGCCATTTTCAGCCATACTCATGGCCCCATTCTTCATGTAAGAAGTTTTAAACTTATAAAGTTGCTCCTCTTCGTTGATATGCAAGAGACAGCTATTTCGTTTTGCGCCCTGCAGAAACTCAAATTCAAGCGACATCTTTTGCTATTAATTTCACGGCAATATGTCCGAATTTAATGTGGACATAAGGCCCATACCATTTTAAAGTATAATTTTAATACATACTACGATTAATTTGAGTATGGGCCTTTAGTCCGTGGGCGTTTTGTCATGTCACCCTATTAATGTGTAATATTGGGGTTGCCCAAAAAGTAATTGCGGATTTTTCATATAGTCGGCGTTTATAATTTTTTTAACTGCTTGTGACTCTGTAATTGCATTCTTTCTTTTGTCAGTTATTAGCTGTCACTATTAGCTTGCTTTAGAAAAAAGTGCGCGTAATTTTGTTTACATTTGTTTGATTGGCGCCCTTTTAATATGGAGTCCACAAAAGAGCATTTTCGTCATATTTTACTTTATTATTTCCGTAAAGGAAAAAGCGCAGAGAGAGTTGCTAAAAAGTTACGTGATGTGTATGGTGATAAAGCCTTAAAAGAAAGACAGTGTCAAAATTGGTTTCGCAAATTCCGTTCTGGAGATTTTTCACTTAAAGATGAGCCACGTTCAGGTCGGCCAAATGAAGTTGATGATGACCAAATCAAAGCATTAATCGAATTGGATCGTCATGTAACTGAGCGTGAGATAGGAGAGAAGTTAAATATACCAAAATCAACCGTTCATTATCACATACAAAGTCTTGGACTGGTGAAAAAGCTTGATATTTGGGTACCACATGAATTGAAAGAAATTCATTTAACAAACCGAATCAACGTTTGTGATATGCATCTTAAACGCAATGAATTCGATCCATTTTTAAAGCGAATCATAACTGGAGATGAAAAATGGATTGTTTACAATAACGTTAATCGAAAACGATCATGGTCCAAGCATGGTGAACCAGCTCAAACCACTTCAAAAGGCTGATATCCACCAAAAAGAAGGTTATGCTGTCTGTTTGGTGGGATTGGAAGGGTGTGGTATATTTTGAGCTGCTTCCAAGGAACCAAACGATTAATTCGGATGTTTACTGTCAACAACTGGACAAATTGAATGCAGCCATCAACGAGAAACGGCCAGAATTGATCAATCGTAAAGGTGTCATTTTCCATCATGACAACGCCAGACCACACACATCTTTGATGACCCGGCAAAAACTGGGACAGCTTGGCTGGGAAGTTTTGATGCATCCACCATATAGCCCTGACCTTGCACCATCAGACTACCATTTATTTCGATCTTTGCAGAACTCCTTAAATGGTAAAACTTTCGGCAATGATGAGGCTATAAAATCGCACTTGGTTCAGTTTTTTGCAGATAAAGGCCAGAAGTTCTATGAGCGTGGAATACAAAATTTGCCGGGAAGATGGCAAAAGGTTATCGAACAAAATGGAAATTATATATTTGATTAAAGTTCATTCTAAGTTTGATTAAAAATGCATTTACTTTCTTTTGAAAAATCCTGTTATTTTTTTTGGGTCCCCCAATTATTAATAATCGACGCCGATCGAATTGATTAATCACAAAATTTAAAAAAAATTTTATAAATTTATTTCAGATTTTATATTTATAGACTGTCGACGGGTAAATAGGGAATGAGGCCACTCGGTCAAAATTATCGCAAATTTTGCAAACATTTATGAAACTAAACAGAAATAGTTTCATTTATAACAACAAAACCCGGTTTGAATGCTACTCAAACTATTGCTTACTGTGTTAGAAGCGGGGAGGAAACTCTCTCACTAACATTAGCAAAGCCAAGATTATGGGGAACACACAGTCACAAAGGTACTGGCAGCCAGCACTGTTCTTATGTGTGCCGGATTTTGCTGTCAAGTCGTTTAGGAATTCCCAAACGATTATGGTAGCTCCGGCCTGAGTAAGAGTCGTTGGGGGCCAGTACTAGTGACGGTCACTGAAGATCTGGTAGAGGTACCAGTGAAACAGCTGTATGACCACCTATTTTATCTTTTCTTTTCTGTTTGAAGTTATGCAAACATAACGAGACCTAGAGCCAGCGTACTATTGATGGTTTCATTTATGATGAGTTTAGATTATCGTGAAGACGAGTAAATATTCGCACAAATAGCAGGCGTACATCAAACGGTCAAAAAAATCTCGTAATTTGCAAAATTCGTTTGTGAGTTTAGATTGTCATAAAGACGGGTGTAATAGACGGATAAATAGGAAGTGTATACCAAATTGTCAAAAAATATCGAAATTTCCAAAAATTTTATTATGAGTTAGATAACGTGAAGCTTTAATCCTTAGCAATTGTCAACGGTAAATGGGAGGCGTAGGCCTACCGGTCAAAATAACAGCAAAATTTTTAAAATTTCATTTGAGTTTAGATTGTCATAAAGACGGGTAAATTGATGGGTAAATATATGGTTAAACGAGAAGGCCAAGCTAACTTCGTCTTTGCCGAAGTTTTTATACCCTTGCAAAAGTTTTTAATACATCAGAGTTTTCGAACGCCAGCATTAAAACAAAAAATTTTCTAAATAAAACTCACTTTTCGACCGATAGTTCCTATGACAGCTATAAGATATAGTCATCCGATTTCGACCAAAACTTCCAGATCGGTGTAAAAGCGTATAATAATAATATTCGCTGAAGTAGGAGACGTTAACATTAAAAAAAAAAAACAGTTTTCTCTACAAAGACCCACTTTTCGACCGATAGTTCGATCCGGCCGGTTCCGACATATTAGCAATGTGCGGTAAAAGAAAACTCTGTGCAAAGTTTCATCTCGATAGTTTTAAACTGACAGACTAGTTTGCGTAGAAACAGACAGACGGGACAGACGAGACAGACAGACGGACGGAAGGCAAAGCTAAATCGACTCAGCTCGTTGCCCTGATCAAGAATATATTTACTTTACGGGTCGGAAATGAATATTTCATGCGTTGCAACCATCTGGGCAAAATTATAATAGCCTTGCAACTATAAAAAGACGTTTAGATCAAATGGGCAAAAAAATCGCGAAATTTGATAAATTATTATGAAGATTGGATAGATAGCAATTGAAGACGCATACTCAAGAAGTGTAGACCGAAACCCGCAAAATTTGCTAAATTTTTTATTTGAGTAATTGAACGGTCCTAAAATATATTGCGAAATTAGGAAATTACGCGACATTTCCATAATTCTTATTCGAGTTTAGTTTAATAAAGAAAACGGGTAAACTGGCAGATAAATTGAATGTGTCCTCAAAATTGTATAATGAGTTCAGATTACAATAAAGTTTTAATAGATAGCAACAGTGCACAAAAATTCGCGAAATTTGTTTTGGGTATTGTACACAGTCCAAAAAGACGGGTAAATTGACGGGTCAAAATTGAAAAAATTTATAATTGATTCAGACTATCATGAAGATTTTATAATGGGCAAGAGAATGTGACAGTTTCAAAAAATCGCGAAATTTGCCAAAATTTTAATATGGTTTTAGTTTGTCATGATGATAGGAAAATAGAGGAATTTGAGGAAAAAAAAGTCCAATTAAATCGAATTTTTAATTGGTTTTTTACTGTATACTATAGCTCTTAGCAAGCACTTTAATTAGTGTTAAAGTGTATACCAAAATAATGACCAAATTGGAAGCTATTCGAACGTGACAAAAACACAAGTGGTTTTCGCGAGCAGCTATATAAAGACAAAGTTTTACGAAACCTAAGACAATAACTAAGCCCAAATAATCTTAATATCTTATGAATGAATATTTCTTTGAAATGTATATTATTTGATTTAAAAATCTTGAGTACATTTTTTGTAAAAAAATTGTCTCTCTGTTACGAGACATGTCGAACGTGACATTTTTTCCATCATCATATTTATGTGGTTTCTGCTATAATACGAAGCAAAAACTTACAGTTAATTGCATTGGCATAGTTTCTCATGGTTTCTTATGCATTCTTGCATAGCCCTTTCTACCATCAGAAAAATATTAGATAGCGAAAGTACATGTAATCTATAGTCACTTTTTTCCAAAAAATTAAGCAAATTTAAAGTGAAAAAGAGAAAAAAGGAAACCGAATATATCCAATTGGGTATAATAAAACTTCATATATATACTGCATCTCATACAAACTTTTTGTGGGATCCATTGTCTCAGCTCCAAGAAAATATCGTTTTTTGTCTCTATAATATCATAAACTTTGCTCTCAGTCTTAGCTAATTTGAAAACGTATAGCTAATTTCAATATATGTTTCCTCGTACAGGCAGCGGAAGCACAAATTTGCATCCAATGTCAGCTCCCAAAACAATCGTTTTTGTTCAGCTCCTTAATATCAATAAATCTTTGGTTATAAGTACATGTAATATAAGCTTACATTAGTTTAATTTGATTGTTTCCCAATGGAAATTCGATCAAATTCGGTATAGTTGGATTTTTTTTGGAAATGCCCATATGAAGTGTTATGTGTACCAAGAATTCGGAAAATTTAATAATGAGTTTAGACTATAGCGAAGGTTTGGCTATACAGCAATAAAGGGCCAAATTGTCCAAATAATGCAAACAAATTGCTAGACTCTATTCCAGATTTTGACAGCTATGAAATGTATTTTCAAGACAGTTGTAATGTATTGATAATTTGCTCCATAAATAGACTGTTTTGTTTACTATAACTTAAATCATTTTTAACTAGATTATCGAATTTTCCCGATTCATAAAAATTTTGAAAAAACTGAAAACTGAAAAACTGATATAAAGCATAGTATGACTAGAAATGACTGTTTGGTGTGGGGAGTGTCTGCATTTTGTTGTTTCTTTTTGAAAAGCCTGGGGGGGGGATTATTTTTAGTTTTTTTGTGGCCGATGCCGTTGTTTTTTTTTTTGGTAGTTGGTATATCACATCTCTTACCCTGATGGCTTTCGCTGTCGGTAAATCGAAGCCAGTGTGGAAGGGTGTGTTCTTCCAAAAGTTCATTAACCAGCAGCTGTTCAGTCAGCAGATTTCTTACTGGATGGTGCGGGTTGGTTTTGACTGGTAACCAGCAGTGACTACTGTGTGCTCAGAAGTATCCAGCAGTTTCCCTGCTTCTCTCTTTCTTTGCGTGCCGTGTTTTGAGAGGGTCTAACAAAGAAAAAGACGTCAAAGGCCACTTTTAAGTATTTGATAGTAAGAATTTAGGACGTTAAGCTGGGTTTTTGCTAGTTGGATGGCGCTAGAATTTCCAGGGCAGCAAACCAGGTGTCTGTCAGCAAAGTATGCAGAGACTGTTGGTCGGTCAACCATTAGGCTTTGGGCTCCGGTTTGATACCGAGGACTATAATATATTCTCAAAAGAAGTTTATGTTGGCTAGTTATCTTATTTAGGTCGACAAGAAATTGATTAGGTTGAAATTTTAGAGCGTTACAATGGAATCCTGAATGGATTAGTGTTAGTTAAGTGTCTTAATTCAGAAAGAGACCATCAACAAGATCTAGTTTTTGTCTTCCTCTTAAAAACAGCAAAAAAACCTGCAATTAATTGTCAAATCTTGTGGATCAAGGCAAACTAGTTGAATCTTTAAAAAAAAATTGTTGTTTTTGTTTTGTTTTGTATTAAACTATACTATGATTAATGAATTTGTTTGTTAAATCGTTGGCATTATTCCTCCATATTTCTTTTGCAGGATGCCAAAGGCAAAGACAAAAACGCAAATTCAAATCAGAGCGCCGCCGCTAAGGTCGGAAATGCAAAAGATGCAACAAATCCCAAAAATCCCAAAGCTAAATAAAAAAAAATCGTTAAAAGATTAAACACAGAATCAGCAGCAACAGCAACCGAACAAGAACACAAGGCAGACGACAAATTTAACTATGAGAAACTCAAGTCCGCCTTCACTCTGGGCTGAAACGAGAATCAAAGTTCTTAAAAAAATGTTTGACATAATCAATTTAAAATTATAAACAACGTAACAAATCTTTATCCAGAGAGAAAAGAATAGAGTCAAAGAGAGAGAGATAGAGAGAGAAAGAACTTTTTTTTTGCGTTTGAAAACCTGCTGATTCTTTATTTTTGTGTAACCTGTACTCGTAAATTGTAAAATGTCCCTTTGTGTTCTCAATTATTGTAAATTATTGAAATATTGTTGAAAATTTAAATCAAAAAAGTGAGACCTCATTTTGTATTCCATTCATAGAGTTTCTTTTTGTATTGTTTTTGTGGAAAGCTCTCTCTCTATTTTGTGTAAAAGTGTATTATCTTAGAATTGAAATCTGTAAGCATATTTGTACCTACCTGCATATCACTGCATGTATGTACAATTTGCCATGTCGTTTGCCTAATTGTATTTTTAAATTAATTCTTAAAAATTACAAATTAAGATCCGAGCTAAATTATGAAATCGTGTTCGAGATTGTGTGCATCTACGGATTTGTTTTTGTGTTTCCTTTTCCCCCATCCCCAAACGCCCCACTAAGAAACATATTTATCACTTTGCTTTATATATTAGTTAATATTATTATTATAATTATGCAACATTATATGTACATACGACACACCCCATTGATAATACATACACCCACATACTCGCACATCAAAATATGCAAAAAAACAAATTATTTCCATTTGGGACCCGCCACAAACCAGGACCATGAAGCATGCAGAATGGCCAACAACAGCACTCGCTATCCCCATAACTATATTTGTTGTCTCTTCTTTAGCAATCATGTCATCTGTACTTGGACTCCTCCCGATCGCGCACTTTCCTAATTCCTTTGATGAATTTTTGAATTTTTTTTCGAAAAATAAAGTAAAACCTCCCTATAAACCAAATAGCATTTTGTTTTTCATTTGTTGGTTTTGGAAAAGCTTAAGCTGGTCTAAGATGAAAGAGAGTTCAGGCGGTGTGACACTGGAAATCGACAAAAGGGCAACGACACTTCAAATGATTTCTCCGTTCGAAGACCTTTATTGTGGCAATCAACCCTTCGAATGTTTTCACTGCTAGAAAACTTTTACTCAGTCACCAACGCACCTTTGAACCATGATCATTGTTATAACAGACACTTTCTTCAAATGGCTAGCCGATTAAGGTATTAGAGACCTGCACGATTGATTACACGATGCCAGAATCTTCTCTTCTTCAATTCGTGAAGAGCGAGTTCGTGGAACTGGAATGTTGGTGGATAAACAACGTGCACGTACTCGCCCGTTGCGTCGACCAAAACATTGTTGCGGTTGCTGGAAATGTGCTTGAACAAGCACTGACGTCAACTCGCCATCGATCTCAACAATTGGACATTTCGCGCACTTCTTTGATGCGAATTTTCCATAAAGACCTTGGCACGAAGCCATACAAAGTTTAATTGATGAAGCAGCTAAAGCCGATTGACCATCCGAATCGTCTACAGTTCGCAAATTGGGCGGAAGATCGTTTGGCCGAAGATGGGCACAGAAAATCCGCAAATCGTCGTCGAGAAACTAATGCACCCACCACGTGTCACTGTTTGGTGCGTATTTTGGTCTCGAGGCATCGTTGGTGCATTTTTTTTTAATCTAAAATGAAGAAGCAGTTACCGTGACCGTGAATGATTCAGTGATTGATTCTTCCAGGAAATTGAAGCGGACGATATTTGGTTTCAACAAGACGGCGCTACGTGCCACACAGCGCACGCCACAATCGATCTTCTGCGCCCTATCTTCACAAATGGAAAAATCAGCAAATATGGAGATGTGAATTGGCCGCCAAGAAGCTGTGATCTGACACAGTTAGACTATTATCTTTGGGGAGCGGTCAAGGACAAATGTTATGCAGATCATTATACAGATCAAGTTTGTTTCAAATTTGCAAAATTCCCCCAAACCGCAAAATAACTCTCAGAGTTACAATTTTAAAGTAACAACATTAAGGCCTTATATCTATCTATTCTGAAAAGCGCAATAAGATCCGAGCAAAAACACCAAAGTTATACACCAAACAATTTTGCTGTGAGTTTGGCGAAAGTTTGAGTTGAGAGTCTGATGATAGTTTGGCGCTTTACAAAAACGGAACACATAAGGTGTGTACTGCACTGTGGGCCAGAAATCTAATTTTTTGCTAGGAAGCTGATGTTTTCGACAAAAATATTTTAAAAGATTCAACTAAGCGCACATAATTTAAAAAAGCAACACATAAATTTTTATAGGATATTGATAATATAAGCTGAAAAATATTTAAACTTGTTCGTTTTGTAATTATACAGGCCTGTTCCCGTATCCGAATTCGATTGATCGGAAACGATTAAATAATTCGGGGAATATATATGGGGTTTTAAAGTTAAAATCCGAAGATCACAGTCGGTTTTTGAAAGCAAGTACATTTATCAATTCTGATTCCGCATGATTTGATCGTAATCGGAAATGGGTTCCAATACCTTACCTTCTTCCCTGTTCTATAAACACGAAAATGCCTCGTTTGATACTGATATTGCGAATCTCTTCGCAAAATTCTTTCAATCAATTTACTCGTCGTCCGATGCCAGCAATGGCTATTCGTATCCTATTTCCTCGTATGATTTAATACGCTGCCCCACGATTTCTTATTCTTCTGTCCGAAATGGTTTACTTTCATTAAAACCTAACCTTTTTCCTGGCCCAGATAATGTGCCATCGTGCAGACTTGCTTGCCTACTCTATCCACATCTTGTTTTCCAAATCACTTGAACAGTTTAAGTTTCCATCTCAATGGAAAGAATCTTTCATTATTCCCCCACATAAAAAGGGTTCACGGTCTGACATTTCTAACTACAGGGGCATTGCGAAACTGTCTGCAATACCCAAACTCTTTGAGCAAATTATAACATCTCAGTTACAACATTCCTGTTCTCCTTTTATATCACCGAACCCGCATGGATTCGTAAAAAACAGATCCATTACTACAAACCTACTAGAATTTACTTCTTTAGTGATTCATGGTTTCACTCAAGGTAAACAAACAGATGTTATTTTCACCGATTTTAGTAAGGCTTTCGACAGTGTCCCTCATTGTCTTCTGATTCTGAAATTGCGTCTGTTGGAATTTCCGCTGGGGCGTGTTAATTGAATAAAATTTTATTTCCAGTCTAGAACTCAGAAAGTTATAATAAATAGTTGCACTTCTTATCCGGTATTTGTGACCTCTGTAGTTCCCCAGATGACTTAAAAATATTTCTGAGCCATAACTCGCCCAACGATTCTGCTTTGCTTCAGGTTGATTTAAATTCTATATATATGTGGTGCTCTTACAATTTGTTGCATTTGAACAGGAACAAGTGTAAATCTGTTGAATTCTTATCAACTTGAACGAGTTGAATCTTTCCATGATTTGGGTATTACCCTAGACCATAAACTTTCTTTTGGCACTCACATTGAACTCTCTGTGAACAAAGTTATGGGCTTGCTAGGTTTTATTAAACGTTGGTCTAAGGAGTTCAATGATCTCTACACGACCAAGCTCTTGTTTATATACCTTGTGAGACCCATTTTGGAGTTTGGTTCGTGTATTTGGAACCCTCAGTCACTTACCCTGTGCAAACGCATTGAATCTGTCCAGAAACAGTTCCTTTCGTTTGCTCTTCGCAACCTGGGTTGGGACCCACAGTTGAGACTTCCTCCTTATATTTCCAGATTTAAGCTTTTAGACTTACCGTCACTTGAGCATAGATGAACTATGTTAGGTATAATGTTTCTAAACAAACTTATAAAGGGTAATATAGACGCTGAGTACTTACTCGAGCGCATAAACTTCAATGTCCCTTCAAGACAAACACAAAACTATATTCCCTTGAGGCTTCCTGTTGCTTCTTCTTTATATGCTTCTAACTGTCCATTTTGCATTCTATGTAGAGATTACAATATGATCTTTCCTCTTTTCAGTGGTAACCTTTCCGACAAAGGCTTTAGGTCTTTTATTCTTCACACTCTTGCACTTGCATAGCTTCCAGTATTTTTTGAAATATTATTAATTAATGCTGCGAACAGGGGCGTAGCTGGTCATACCGACATACTAAATTACCCCCACCGGATCGGGTAGGCGTTTCTTTTATTTTGCTCTTAATGTCTTCTTCTCTACCCCCTTATTTTGTATCTCTTTATATTCTATTATATTGTAGCTATGTCTTTTAGACGAAGCTGTAATTCCAATAAACAAATAAAAACAGGCCTTATAGAAAAAAACTTGTAATTGGAAACAAAGAAGAAGTGAATATATTATATAAGCACCAGATAACTAAAAAAATTTATATGCTATGATATGTCTAATGGTTTATGAGATATTATCGCAAACAGTTACTGACTTTGACCATGCTCACCGATTTTTCCATCTATTTTACCTGCTCTTTATTTTTAATACTTAAAACAACAAAATGAAAATAAAAATTTAATTAATCAAAAATCCAGTTTTTATACACTTGAAAGGTGTATTATAATTTTGCCCAGAAGTTTGCAACGCATAGAAGGAATCATCTCCGACCACATAAAGTATATATATTCTTGATCAGCATGACGAGCTGAGTCGATTAAGCATTGTCCGTCCGTCTGTCTGTTTCTACGCAAACTAGTCCCTCAGTTTTGGAGCTATCGAGCTGAAACTTTCCACAGAGTCTTCTTTTTATAATTTAAGCTGACTTGCAGCTTCGGCCAAGATTTTCGTCTAGCAAATATTTTCCCAACCGCCTCCAGGATTGCCCATTCAGCACCGCCTTCAACTCATCCATCGTGAACATTGCCTTTCCCAGCAAGCAGACTCTAAGCCCCTTCAATATTGGGCAGATGGCTATGAAGTGTACAACATCCTCTCTCGCGTTCATATTACAGATACTGCACAGCTCATTAAAATACAAGGATATAATCATATCCACTCAGCCAACACCTATTCGAAAAAACTGTATCTAAGATTCTATATCAGATAAGAATGATACCAAGTATTCTTAGCCGATACTTTGAACACTTCAAGATTATAAACATGAGTGCATCACTCGGTTAATGAAACCGTGTTACCGTTGGCTCCAAAACCCATGCCAGAAGCCTCTTTGAACCACTGAACCGAAGAAGTTCTTATTTCTATTAGCTGACAGTACTTTCCCTGTGAAGGCACAACTCTTACTTTGAGTATTTCGAAACCGGGGACACTAATACTTGCCTTACATTGCATGAATCAGAGATCCTTTTAGCCTGCAATCATTGCAATTGTTGTGGTTCCCATTCCCAGGCACTTACCGACACTTAAAAATTTTCCCCTTGCAAATTACAAAAAACTTTTGGTACAATTTTCTGATAATGGGACGCAACTTTTTATTATATAAACATTCGATACCTGGGCCAGGATGAGGCAAAACAAAATGGACACGCACCGAGCTGTTTCCTATCATTGGCGTGTGTGGGAGCTGACCGGTTTGATACAACCAAAGGGCATTTCGCGTCGACTCTATCTACTGTATGCGGTGACCATCAATTTGCTGGTCACTTTGCTCTTTCCGCTGACGCTGCTGGCCAAGCTGTTTTTCACCTATAGCCTGCAGGAGCTGTGCGAGAACTTGACCATCACCATAACGGATATGGTGGCAAATTTGAAGTTCTTGAATGTGTTTCTGGTGCGTCGCCAGTTAAGCCAGATACGTGTACTGTTGCGTAAGCTGGATAAGCGTGCCCTGGACTTGGGTAATGCCGAGGAGTTGAGGGCCTTAAGCGAAGCGGTGAACATAGCTAGGACCAGTTTTTTAACCTTTGCGGGCATCTTTGTGTTTGGCACAGCGTTAAGCTGCTTTCGGGTGGCCATAGCCAAGCAAAGAGTTTTGCTATATCCCGCCTGGTTTGCGCTTGACTGGGAAAACTCGGATGGGGTGTATGTAATGATCTATGCTTATCAATTGTTTGGTTTGATAGTGCAGGCTTTGCAGGATTGTGCCAATGACTCGTATCCGCCCGCCTATCTCAGCCTGCTGACGGGTCATATGCGTGCTTTGGAGCTGAGGGTAAGAGGTATAGGTTACCAAACTAATTCCGTGATGGCTTACAAGCAGTTGACTGACTGCATTAAGGATTTCATGCTCATACTTCAGCTGCATCAGATAATACAGCATATTTTGTCCATAGCCTGTATGGCACAGTTTGCCTGCTCGGCAGCGGTGCAGTGTACCGTGGCCATGCACTTTCTGTATGTGGTGGACTCTAATGATTTGTCGGCCATGATACTATCGCTGGTGTTCTTTACGGCCGTCACTTTGGAGGTGTTTATCATTTGCTATTTCGGTGATCGCATGCGGATACAGAGCGAGGCTTTAATGGATGCCTTCTATAATTGCAATTGGATGGATCAGCTGCCGCAGTTTAAGCGTAACCTAATCATTACCATGATCCGTGCCCAGCGACCCTCCATGATTTATGCGGGGGGTTATATCAAACTCAATTTGGAAACATTTGTGCAGGTGATGCGATTTACCTACTCCATGTTTACGTTGCTCTTGAGGGCCAAATAAAGTGAAAAGAAATCTTTGAAGAGACAAAAAATAGAAAAACAACTTTAATATCTAAATGGAATTGCAAAATCAGTTGCCCTCGTCTGCCGCCACCTGCTCTTCCGTGGTGGTGTCCTTTTGCTTTTTCCACATTTTGGCTGCTGCCAAAAGTTTCAGATTCGGTCGTGCCATTTCATCCTCGGGGAATATGTAGTCAAAGATCTCCTCCCAGCCCTCTTCCACGCCCTCATCGGACACAATCTTTTGCCGCTTCTTAATGCGTCGCGGCATCTTGTCCAACACCTTTTGCAGCGATTGTGGATCATTTGTCAAATCCCTTTCAAAGTCACGCCAGGCCTCCAGCAGTAAAACCCGCGACTCCTTGTCTCCCAGCTGGCGCAGCATATCGTTGGCACGTTCATAAATGCGTCTGGCTAGGCTGACATGCAGATCGGCATCGCCCGCTTCATTCCCATGACTGATGCCCATTTCGAATTTGGCAAACGATATCCACACCTTGACATGTTGTGTGCGCTCCAGCAGGCGTTCGTACAGTTGACGCGCCAGTTCCGTTTCGCCCAGCGATACCTCGAAATCGATGTAGGCCTTCCACAAAAGCTCGGGCATGTCCAGGCGGGGCTGCTGCACGGCCAGCTCGAATATGGCTCGGGCACGTTCGGTGTCGCCCAATAGATTTTCCAGTTCGGCAAACTTCATCCAGGTGACACAGTTCTCGGGGCCAAACTCTAGGAATTTCTCGTACAGCAGGCGGCAGCGCTCAAACTCGCGCAACTGTATCTCCAGGTCAATGTAGCCACGGAACAGCTTGTCGCGCGGGCACATGCCAATGGCCAGACCCAATGTTTTGCGTGCACGCGACAGCTCCTTGCAGCGTATCTCGAATTGGGCATAGAGCAGCCACATTTTGCTAAACGTAAACTGTTTGTGAGGTATCAGTTCGAGGCAGGTTTTGTATATCTGGCGCGTGCGTTCGGCATCCTCTGCTTCCAGCTCCTCGTAGAGGGCATAGTTGATCCACAAATAGATGTAGCGACGCCAGTAGTTCTTCTCATTGGCCGGCGGCACATTGGAAATGGCCCGTTCGTATGTCTCTCTTATAGAATCCACCTCACCTTCGGCTTCAATCAGGCGCAAGTAGTCAAACCAGGCATCATAGTTGGTGGGATTGGCGGCCACCTCCTGTTCGTACTGATACTTCCGTTTGGACACTATGACATCCTCTATGCCAGCACGATCGCCGTACTTCTTCTCGTGTATGGTGTAGGCTTTGAACAAATCCTGTGTCCGCTCTTTGGGCAAATGATCCAAAGCATATTTGTAGATAATGCGTGCCCGATCGTGCTCCTTTTGTCCCTCTTCGAAGCGGGCAAAGGCTATAAACAAACGCTCCTCAATGTACTCATCGCCAAAGAACTCCACCGCACGCTCAAACACCCGCCTGGATCCGTGTATAAATCCATGGGATTCCTCGAAACGTGCAAACTTGATCCAGTTCTTGACATCCGGATGCACGTAGACAAACCGCTCGTATACCTCGCGTGCCCTATCAATTTCCTTGTAGCGCAGCTCAAAGTTTACATACGTTTGCCAGGCCTGCTCCTCTGGCTGCCATTCCATCCAGCGTTCAAACACCTGACGAGCACCGGCCACATTCTCCAGCATCTCCTCCATGTAGGTGTACTTGTACCAGAACTGATTGACGCGCGGCATTATGGTAACGGCACGATCCCACAGATTGCGCGCATGATTCACCTGTTTGTTCTTCATTTCCATTTCGGCATATTTCAGCCAGATGGTTATATTGCGATGCTCATTGTCCAAGGCACGCTCCCAAATGGAGCGGGCACGTTGGATTTCCTGCTGTTGTTCCTCCCACTGGGCATACTTGATCCAGTGGCTGACCACCATGCGATTTTTGCGCAGATTATCCTCGAAAGTTTTACGTTTACGCTGCTGATAGTCAGCTAGTTCGGCGGGATCGGAGATTTTCTGTTTTGGTGGCGGCGGTAGGATCTCCAGATCACGTTCCTTGGCCTCGCGGAGCAATTGCTCCGCAGTGATTTGCACCTCAGCCGGTGCTTTGTTTTTCACCTGAAGAAATGATAAACGTTTAGCGAGAAGCAGACGAAGATGACAGTGGAAAAACTTACCTTGGCCACTTTGGGCATTTTCTGTGGACGCTCCATGGCTAAATGGGAATTTGTGTTTGGTTTTGTGGTCACTTGGAGTTAAGATTTCGCCAGCCAGCCAGCCACCACCAAGCGGGCATTCACAATGAAGCGCAGGTTTGCTTTAGCTATCGATACATTTGTCACGATGCTATCGATAGCTGTGACAGGCACTAGGAAAATTTAATAGTTGGCGGTTTTTTTCTGTTCTTGGACAAATTAATTAAATATGTGTTTGGGCAAAAGTAAAAATTCGTTAACAAAATTGATTTTTAAATTTAACTTTAACGTTTACATTTGAATGTACAAATTTTGTGATAAAAGGCAGCACTTGGCTTTGTTGTAGTTAAACAAATTGGCAGCACAGGCCAAAACAGCTGTTTTCCGACTCAAATTTTAAGCGGTCAAAGTTAGAAAATTATAAATAAATAATTTCCATACCAAAAATTGTCTAAAAAATTAACAGAAATAGCAATTCTGTCATGAGGCAACCTTTGCCAACACACTAAGGACAGGCGCAGACAGCTGAAGATTGAATTGGTATTCATGAAATAGCGTTATACTGTCAACCAGCCTCCTTTGTAGTGTTGTGCGTGTCTTGTTTTAGAAAAGTTGTGGACAATATCCATAACTTAATGACCTAGAGCCTGCCTAAAAAAGTTCTACTATTTTCAATCAAAAAAGTCACTAAAACAATCACTTTGTAATTAACAGAAATACTTTTGTTTTTTCGTTTAATTAAAAAATAAAAATTCCATATTCTAATGATTTTCCATTACATTTTATTTGTCCCAAAATAAGCTCTTCCCACTCCATACTTAACTTGAGCTTAAAGCAATTATTCACAACACTTAGAATACATTCATACATCTTGAGGAACTAGCAAATTAGTTACAAACATTAATAATAATAATAAAAAAAAAACAATATTTTTTTATCAAAAAATTCATTTAAAGATTTTCCACGTTGTCGATTGACCCGTACGCTTCTCCTTCTCCGTTTTTTCCACTTGCCAATGTAGAGGATTCATCAGATAATCCCTAAAATAAAAAAAAACACATTTTTAGCACTCGGATCTAATGCAAGCTGCTTCCATTTCTCACTCACCGATTCTCAGCCAAGGTCTGCTGAGTCTGAGAGCGTAATGTGGCCAGCGAACCCGCCGATCCACCATACTCTTCCGGCAGCATATCCCGCGGCACAAATGCATACAGCGTCTCTATGTTGGTCGTGTGGAAGCGTATCTAGGGGAATACATCCTGATCAAATGAGAGGCTCATTTTTTTTTTACCCTGGCATACCAATTTGAAGACCTCTTCGCTAATGAACGGTTTCACCACGCTGACAATGCGATCCAGATACGTGGGACAGTTGACCATATGGATGGCCTTGAGACGTACGGGAAATGCCACTTGCAGGAATTTAACATAGGCGCGCAATGTGCTAATGGTCAGACGTGAAATGTGACGCATGGTGGTGCCTTTCATATCAAAAATTTGGACTTCACCCTCGGATAATACATCCGGATTGTCGGTATCATCGGGTGTAATGAAACGACAGTCGGTGACCATAAAGAAGGCGCGAGTATCCTCGGTGTGATGCATCTGGTTGGGGAGAAGAATGCGCAAAAAAATTATAATTTTTAAATTTTCAAAACTTTTAACTTGATCCTCTTCTGTCTATGAGGCCTGTTCCGTTTAATCGGAATTATTAAATGTTAAATCGACACTGTTATTCGGCTTTTAACTTAAAAATCCCATTTACCATCAATCAATCTTGTTGATGGCAAAAATGTTCGGTCGAATTTTTTAATTCTTTAATAGTTTAGAAATCACAACACTCGCCAATTCCGATCTATCGGATTCGGAAACGGGAACAGACCTGTATATGTCTTAAACTAAAATTTTCAATTCAATCCCTGCTGTTACCGAACTCTCATTTGCAACTCAAAACCCGTCACGTTATCAAATTTTTAAAACTCAAAACCGTCATTTTCCAATCATTAACCCAAATTTTTAATCAGTATCCCAAACTTTTAACTTGATTCCGTCTCATTATCAACTCTACTTTCATTTTCACGATACTTCAGTCAAAAATACCCACTTCTACTAAAATGCTGAACTCGAAATCGGATTTCCAACTTTTTCTTAAATATAATTTTTTGTTATTTATTTATTTCAATTCAGAAACCTTAGATGGAATCAAGGAATAAATTGAAAGGTTATTTAATCCCAATTATCGAGTTAAACATTGGCCGTGTTCACCAGCACAAATCGATGACGAAAAAATCGATAGATCTAGTTCGATTGTTGAGGTGAACGAATGTGAAGTGCAATTAAGGTTGCTAATTTTTGTGATTTTCTTAAAAATCAAATCGATAGTTTCACGCATACCATTTTTACGTTAAAATTTCATCAAAGCGCTCAGCATAAGCCAATTAACTTTTTTGATGGATCTTGTTTGATGTATGCTGGTGAACAAAGCCATTGTTTTCAAAACAGTTAAGTTATTTTTACAAAAACGAACAAAATGGAAAAATAAAATTCCCAAAGAAATATTTTTATTTTTTTGCTTAGAAATTGCACTTCTATGAAGAAAATAAGATATGGGTATGGAATATCTTTGAATAAATGCAATAAAGGTACCAAACCAAAAATTAGGAATTTTTGTTAGTTAATTTTAGTAAAAACACAAAATACTCAATTTTAACCTTTTTCCAAACTTTTTTTTTTCAATTCAATCCCGTCTGTGTTTTAAATTTTTTAAACTTAAACCCTTTCTTTGGGATCCAGATCCAAAAATTTTCAATTAAATATCCCTTTCCATTTTGACACGATTTTGGATCCGATCCCGAAATATCCAAATTAATTCCGTTCTATCTGAAATTTTTCATTTTCATACCGTCCCATTTACAAATTTCCCACAAAAAAGTAATTCTCATTTACAATTCGAAATTCAAGTCCCAAATTCAATCCTTCCAAACCAAAATTAGCTACTTAAACCTAAAATTTAAATTTTCCATTCCATCCCACTGTTATTTTACATTAGGGTTGTCAATATTTTATCGATATATCGATATTTTGGTTGGACGATAAGGGCTATTCCGGTATGATATTTTTTTGTACCGATATAGGCGAGTATCGATATTTTCATAACGATATAACAGAAAAAACTCCATTGGTAATTGCACTAGCAAATTGTCATAACAAGACTGTCGATTTTGTTTTGCACAAAGCGACGAAACCTTCGTGGGTCTAAAATGAATTCCTCCATTTAACTTGATCCAGCTATGGCATTTTGATATAGATTTTCTTCTCTTATACCTTATTTTCTTCGTAGAAGTGCGATTTCTAAGTAAAATAAATAAAAAATTGTTTTTTTTTCAGTCCTGTTCAAAAAATACAAAAATCCTTAAATATCTTTAATATTTGAGATCGATTTGCATCGGCTAGGAACATATTTTTGACCCATGGGTTCTAGGTGAATTTTTTTTTAGAATTTTCCGTAGATTTCGTACGCCACACGCTTTGTTGATTTTTTTCCGCCTATACAAAACGAAACCCCAAAACTATAATCTAGCTTCAGAAAATCAAGTCATTTAAACCTTAAAGTTATTTCATTAGAAAGATAAGATAGAAATGGTCATTTGGGATGTTCCTTAAAAACTTTTAAGTTTTCTTAAGCTTTTTAAGCTTTTCTTAATAATCGATGTTTTTGTACCCGATATTTCATTATCGGGAAAATTTTGATTTTTGATATTATCTATATTAATATTTTGAGAAATATAGACAACCCTACTGTACATACATAAATTTTCCAGTTTAGTCCCTTCCTGATTCGATTTGCACTTTAAATTTTCAGCACAATTCCATTGCGTCCTCATATCGACCCTAAATTTCAATTCCATTCCATTCGAATCCCCAATCAATCTGGAACTTAGGTTTGCAGCTCAATTCTGTTCTGTCTTCAAACCGACTAAACTAATTTTAAAATTATTAAATGTATTATTTCAATCCTTTTGTGTTTTGATACCGAACTCTATGTTCTACTCAATTCCGTTCCGTTTTCCACTTCCAAATTTAAGTTTAGTCTCATCTCGTTTACAAATTTCCTACTCAATTCTCTCTTGTTTCAATCGCGATACCAGATTTATGTTCGTTCTCAAATCATTCGCCCCTGACCAAGACCTGAAAACGCTTTCAAGTGAATCCCATTTCATTCACAACTCAATCCTATGACTACCTAATCTTGACCCACAAATGAGAAGCTCTCTCAATGGTATATAAATCAGCAAGGGCAGTTTTTCGAAAGAACAGGGAGTAGAAATACCAGCCACAAGATCGCTTGCTGCTGTGTTCTTTAATTTTTTCAGGAAGTCTTGTCCATTCTGCTGATCCTTAGATAAATAATGATGTTTCAGCCACCCAAATACCACCAAGGTGAGATCCCAGATCCCAACCAGATCTCTTCCAGATTCCGCTTAGATTCCTCCTAGATCCCACCCAGATCTAGCCCAGACTCCACCCATATCCCTTCCAGAACCCACCTAGATCCCAATAAGGTCTTACCCAGAACCAACTAAGATCCCACCCAGATCACACTCAGATCCTACCCAAATCCCACTTAGACCCCGCCCAGATCCTACCCATATCCTACCCAGATCCCACACAGATCCCACCCAAGTAACACCCAAATCTCACCCAGATCCCGCCCAGATCCCACATAGATCCCACCCAGATCCCACCCAGATCCTACCCAGATCCAACCTAGTGGATCCCACTTAGATCCCAACCAGATCCCACTGAGATCCTACCCAGATCCCACTTAGATCCCGCCCAGATCGTTGCCCCTCTTCATCTTTCCTACCTCTTCGTTTCCCCCCTCTGCCCATCCTCTTGTGTGTGTGTGTTTGCCGGGAAACTCCAAAAAGTACAACACAAAATATGAATGATGTCAGCGTCACGTGACGCTAAAATCAAATTTTACTTCTACTAAAATCGTCCGTACCGAAATTAAAGATGTTTCACATCAAAAATGTTCACTTTTCTATAAATAGGTTCATCAAAATTTAAAAATTAGTCAAAAAATCTCAAAATTGGGCCAAAAATGTGTGTTTATACACCTATTTCATTTCATGTTGTGTCATTCTGTAGAAAGGAACATTTTATGATAGATTTTGTTGTTATACTCTTTTTGTGTGAAATATTGTTTTCTGAAAAAATGGCACTTTGTGTAAGTATATTTGTTGCTTTTGGAAATGTTTAAGTTTCAAATCAACCTGTGTGGTTTTTAAAGTTAAATGTCGAGACGATCAAATTTGGGCGGGTGAACGCGAGGCGCCGTGAAAGTAGCCAAGACATTACACATAGCAATGAAAATAACCGTTCAGATCAACGGAACAATGATGCAACAACAACTGCAAATGGACGTCGTGAAATACAAAATCTACAAGGTGTTGCGTTCACGTACAATAGTGTCACCGATTACGCTTCTCATAGGCATATTACAATTGGTCCAATGAACGGTACGTTGTCGTCATTGTCAGGCTATATAAATTTAAAGGTGAAGCAGAGGGGATGTGCTGTGCGAGTGGTAAAGTGAAATTGCCTGAATTGGGGAGCCCACTACAACTTAATGGATTGACATCTGAGTCTAATCATTTTTTGAACAATATACGAAAGTATTAAATACATTTAGTAAGCAGCAAAGCGCGCGTGTCTGCTAGTATTGTTATAAATGTTCTTGAAATAAAAATAGTTAAATTCGATCAGATTTGTTTTTTAAGTTGTTGTACTTACACTTACACGTTTCGACAACGTTAATATTAAGTCCAATGTTCTTGAATTTATCCCTTTTTGCATAATTCAATCCCTTTCCGATTTCAAAATTCTTTCACAATTTTCAATTCTATCCAAAAATTTGTTTGTTTTGAAACCGAACTTAATTTTTCAATTCAATCGTGTTCCTTTCACAACTCCATCCCGTAAAATTTAATTTGAGTCCCATTTAGTTTACAAATTTTCAACTCAATTCCGTCGCGTTTCTATCTGATATCAGATTTTCAGTCATATATCACATCGTCTTCCAACTTTTTAACACAATCCCGTTTTCATGAAAACGTTCCCCTTTTTGAAGAGCTTTTCCCCCTAAAATTTTTATTTCAATCTCAGTTTGTACCTCTATTCAATTCAGTTTCGTAATTCAATTTCTAACTTAAACACGTCCTGCCTTGAATCCCACCTCAAAAATTTCAATTGAATCCCTTTCCATATCCAAATTTCCAACTTAATTCCCACTCGTTTCAATCCCCATTTGCAGCAGCTTTTCAAATATCGTTTTTTAACTCTTCAGTCTTCATAAAGACTTTCCCTTATTCAGGAGAAATTGACTCTTCTGCCTGTTCCCCTAAAACTTTTAGTTAAATCTCAGTTTGTTTCCAACTCAATCCCGTACCTCTATTCAATTCAGTTCCGTAATCCAATTTCTAACTTAAGTCCTGCCTTGTATCCCACCTTTAAAACTTCAATTGAATCCCTTTCCGTTTCCAAATTTCCAACTCAATTCCGATTGGTTTCACTAACCATATGAGATTTTCAGCTAGTGCTGATATCGTTTTCCAACTTTTCAGTTCAATCTCGTCTTTCTGAAGACTTGCCCTTTTTCAGAAGAAATTGATTCTTCTGTCTTTTCCCTTAAAACTTTCAGTTCAATCCCAGTTTGTTTCCAACTCCATCCCGTACCTCTATTCAATTCAGTTTCGTAATTAAATTTCTAACTTAAACCCGTCCTGCCTTAAATCCCACCACAAATTTCCCGTTTCCAATTCCGACTCGTTTCAGTCCCCATATGAGATTTTCAGCTAGTTCTGATATCGTTTTCCAACTTTTCAGTTCTTTTCCGTCTTAAAGACTTTCTCTTAAATCGTTCTCCTGCCTTTCCAAATTTCCAGCTCAATTGCGTTCCCCTCTGAAATTTTCAATATAATCCCATTTGGTTCCCTGATAGTTTTCCAAGTATTTAACTCAGTCCCATCCGTTCTTCATGAACACTTTCCATTTTTAGATACGTTTTCAAATGATCCAGACCTGAGATTTTAAATTCCATCCGGATTTCGAATTTTCATCCAGTTTCTCTATTTTCTCTTCAATTCCCTCCAGTTTCCAGACCGTTACCGTTCCGTTTCCAAATTTCCAACTCAATCCTGTCTCATTCCCAACTCTACCCTACCTTGTCCCCCCTCCCTTTCACATCTGTAGCACACCCACCTTGTAGGCTTCAAATTCACGAAAACAATACAGCGACACCTTGTACTTATCCGGCGTCAGACCCGGCAGCGGTAGTATGTCCCTGCAAGTGCAAAGATGTGGTTGAATCCTTCTCTTAAAACTTCAATTTCAGTTTACATACGCATAGTCAAAGGTGCGACGACTGTCCTCATCCAGGGGATCCCGTTTGATAAACAAATGCGGATGCTTTTGACGCAGAGCATAGTTGACCTCGATTAGCTTTTTGGTATCCTCCAGATTCCCGTACATGCACTGATAGAAGCGACGCAGCAGCAGAGGTTCTGCGTTAAATTGGAAAGACACATGACGTAACTTGGAATTGGCCCATCAAAATGGATGGCCACCAACCAGCCGCCAGTTGGCGACCAACGTGCCTACAAACAACCTCATTAGGCATGAGGAATGTGCGTCAGGTCAGTTAGCGGGGCCATGGCGGCGGCGGGGCGGAGGCGTACACAGAGGCTGGGAGCGATAACAATGCTTACCAATTTCCTGCGGCAGCTTCTCATTCTGCTGAAACCACTCGGCCAATTCACCCAAATCCCGTTTCAGCTGTTGCGTGTTGGTCGCACTTTCGTTTGTCATTGCCATCAATCGATATCGAAATCTTTCCTGGCCGTGCCCCAACCGTTGCGTTTGAAGCCTCGCCGTCAACTGATTCAGATGGTGCCATGGATATATGTTTATTCCAAAAAAATTTCAATATTGATTGTATATGGAGACACGTAATTTTTTTAATTGCTTTTTTGTCGTCATTTGGCTGTGGCTTAATAGTGCCTAAATATGTATGTGCGGGCCAACGGACAGCCCTCTCGGCGCACCCCCTTTCCCCCTCCCCCCCCTTGGCGAAGCTGTGTGTCTGCCTAATAGTCTGGTCGTGTACAGAATCCTGAACCGCTGGGGAGTGCGCATCGGAAGCAATTGATTAAAATTGAATGGAAAGTTTGAGTCTGTGTATCCCATCCACAACGTTTATGGTCAGCCAATTGGTCATCATTGGAATCTTACACTAAATAGTCGCCATTAGGCCATGATTCGTACATCTTTATGGCTCATTAAGCAAACGTCGATAATAATTATGAACTCGAAATTTAAAACTCGAAAAATTTAAACTATTTTAAAACCAATCTGGAGGCGCCATCTATTGATGGCATCATTTACTGACATGCTGTATGAAATTTTATAACTTTAGTGAGTCTCCAACCAACCATTCCGATCTCTTTTTTCCAAAAAATTATTATAAATCGTTTAATTTAAGAACTTTAATTTAGGAATCGATATTTACCGATGCAAATGGTATTATAGTTGTGCCCAGAAG
Source organism: Lordiphosa stackelbergi (assembly GCA_018904235.1). Classification (NCBI taxonomy): domain Eukaryota; kingdom Metazoa; phylum Arthropoda; class Insecta; order Diptera; family Drosophilidae; genus Lordiphosa; species Lordiphosa stackelbergi. The sequence continues at coordinate 81,872 of JAEIFU010001052.1, forward strand.
CTTGGAACGCAAAAAAACTTTCAGTTCCTACCCCAGAAACTATATATATTCTTGATCAGGGAGATAAGATGAGTCGATTTAGCTTTGTCCGTCCGTCTGCCTGTTTTTACGCAAACAAGTCTCTCAGTTTTAAAGCTATTGAGCTGAAACTGTGCACAGAGTCGTCATTTAACTGCATGCTGCTAAAATGTCGGAACCGACCAGATCGGATTACTATATCGTATACAGGGTTTGTCTGGAAAGTAATGGGACTGATTTTCTTCCGCCGCGACTGTAATTCGAAGCGTGCGCGCAGCGACTGTATTCGTTAGAGGGCGTTCCTAGCTAACGAGCGAGCGGCTGGTCAGTTGTCTCCGAGCACCTGAAGAGTTAGGACAGCCATTTTCGCGCGACGTGTTTTTGTGAGTGGGGCAATCCGGCAAGAAGCACGAGATTAAATTCTTATGAAACTCGGTTAATCTGCGAAAGAGACGTTTGATATGATCAAGCAGGCTTACCTAGATGTGGTGTGTTTCGGTGGCACCAGGGCTTTTTGGAGGGCCGGGAAGAGGTCGCCGATGAAGACCCTGCTGGAACACCTTCGACTTCGACAAACACCGACAATGTGACTCGTGTGCCCAAAGTTTTGAGCTCAGACCGTGGACTAAGTATTCGTTTAATTGTTCAGATGTTAAATTTACCAAAATCTGTGGTTCATGACATTGTGACGGAGCATTTGAACATGCGCTAGGTGTGCGCGAAGAAGGTCCCAAATATGAACTTGAAAAGTGACTTCTTCTGAACAGCTACCTGACCAAAGCCGGCATCCCAACGCTTCCGCAGACACCCTTCAGCCCAGATAAGGCCCCCCCTGGACTTTTTCTTTCCTCGCCTGAAAAGGCTGATGACAGGCAAGCATTTTGAGACGAAAGAGGGCATCCAAGCAGCTTGCACCGCGGCTCTCAAGGCTATTCCGGAGAATGCCTTCCGTGACGCCTTCAATGCTTTGAAATCGCGCTGACAACGCTGCATCGACGCAGAAGGAGCCTACTTTGAAAGTTTTTATAGAATTGTAACGATTGGCTCCATAAATTTTTTTAAATCGACTCAGTTCTATTACTTTCGGGACAAACCCTTTAGGTGATATATTGAAATATCGTTTTCGATCAGGGCTGCAAACCTGTTCGGAGTTGAACCGCTCCGGAGTCGGAGTCTCCGTCATTTTTGAGAAGCCCAAACCGAACCTGAACCGGAGCAGAATAAATTATTCTAGCCGAACCTGATCCCGAACCGGAGTAAAAAAAGTCGAAAAGGGTTCGGTCCAAAAACCTATGTTTCTACTAAACTATCTAGAACAAAACTGCCAGACACACGACAAACACTCACGCGAGCATAACACAAAGTCAAAGGGTTCGGTTCAAAAATATGTTTCTACTAAATTTATTCTAGAATCAATAAATTTCCAATTCACACTCAGAAAAAAACGACCGGGATAGTTCTAGACCGATCGGGATAGAATTTATGCCGTTTTGTACTTTAAATTTTAAGTATGTTTTGGTTCTTGAATGTACTTAAATTAAGTACGAAACATACTAGAATAGAAAAAGGACTGTTAAAAATATTCAAATGAGAACAAACGTTCTTGAATCAAGTACATTTCGTACTTACAGTTAGCCTAAAATATTAAAAAAAGATCGTACTTAGTTCAAGTACAAAATTTCTTGGATTAAGTACAGAATAGACTTACTATGCAAGCTTCAAAAAGTGTGCTACGGAAACTGCGAATTATTTTACGATGAATCCGTTTTTGAAATTCCCTCCTGGTTCTAACACTTTGGTAATGGAGTGTGGGTAGATTTCCGACCTACAGTATAACCATCTTGGTCTTTGGTTAATTCATTTCCTTTGGATTTTGATATTATATAGAGACTTTTATTGGATTAGACCAAGAACATTTTGTACCTATTTTTTGAAGTATTGTTTTGCTTCAAAAATGTTTTGTGGTTGACTTTTGAGTTATTAGACTTCGATGAAGAACCTTTTGCATTTATTTTGAGAGTAAATCGGGCTGTACTTAAGACCATAACAAATTAATAATATGACCAAAAGGAAATGTACTTAAAATATCCCGAAACAGTCTTCAAACAAGTATTTTGGGATTGAAAAAAATCGTACTTGAAATA